>MCJB01016946.1:1919-57724 GCA_002018475.1 Nicotiana obtusifolia
TTTCTACAATTCCAATCCTGTTCTTCGTGCCTTAGTTTTAGGTTCTAATTCTTAAATTTCGTTTTTCAAAAAAAAAAAAAAAAAAGCGATTACTTTCTTTTTAAATAGTTAAAAAGTTGCAATTCGACATATTTAATGCATAATTTGATATGATGTGTATTATGTTATAACAAATATACAATGTGTAATAGCTATATAATAATGTATTCTTAACGATTCAAATATGTTTTTAAAAATGATATGAAAATTTTATATATTGTATAATGATAGTATAATAATGATATTTTGATGTTCAAATGTGTTATGTAAAGTATTTGAAAATTATATATATGATATAATTTTGGTATAATAATAATATATGGTATTATGCTAGTATTCTAATGGAATTTGCTTTTAGATGTGTTTTTATATAAGTTAATTTCTAATGTCATACATGGGATAGTAATTATATATTTATGGTGTCATGATTCATGGGTGAAGGTTACTTCATATATATGAAAAAAAAAAATTCCTAAAAATATATTTATACCATACTTGTATAGGGTATGTGTTAGATATAAAACAATTTAGACCATATATATACTTCAAATATATATTTTATGTATAGCAAAAAAATTTCACAAGAACATACTTGCCATTAACATATTTATCCCATAAATATACTATAAACATGCGAATGTTATCTTTATCTATAATAGAAATATAACGATTAAGATCCACATTAATCGTAAGTATGTCATCACTTGATAATTCTTTGATTCAAATCACTAAAGCAGCCTGATCTAATTTCCCTTTTCCCAAATAAGAGAAGACAAAAATGATAAAAGAAAAAGGTGAAAAAACAATACAGTATAAGAGGGGGAAAAATAAAGTAGATGATTTTCTTTTTTTGCTTTGAGAAGAGGAACAAGATAATAAAAGCAATCCATAATTTTGTGGAAGAGAGATAAATGAGTTATATATTAAAGAGAAACAATATTTTGGTTGAATATGCTACATTTGTCATAAAATCTACTATTATTGAATTAATTGAAAGATAGTATTATTAATTAAATACTTTTTTATTAGTGACCTACAAAGTTAAAATCTCCATTAAATTAACCTATGTAGCCAATCATACATTACATATTGCGTTTCTTTGCAAAAATAGCCAAAGCGAATGTGTGGCTTCTTGTGTGCCAACGAGAGTCTCCATCACAACTCGTAACAGCCAAATTCCTATTGTATTTTTGTCACATCCCATATACATATAAATTATAATAAAATAATTAATGAGATGGACCACTGATTTTAGTTCTATCCAATAGGTAACTCAAGAGATAAATGACGGCGTCACCGCCAAAGTAAAAATGAACATTAAGAAGAAGAAACCTTTAGTAAAATTATTGTTGTGGTTTCCAACTCCGTATTCGTATTGGCCCTGAACTATTCAAAATACTAACTGTCTAAGACTCTTAATCGGAAAGCGTTCTTTACTAAAAAAAAAAAATTTCATATTCAAGAATCGAATACGAAATTTAATCTGAAAGGATCTTATCCATCATATCACAAATTTTGATGATAGAAATTGGGTAAGATTATCATAGTTGTTTTTCAAAATTTCTCAAACCTATCTTATGGTAATATTCTGAGACCTAGCTATCGCTTTTGTATAATGTAAAGAAACTGTGTATATGTATATGTTATACTGATCATAAATTCAATGTGAATAATTAAACATATGTCACGTACAGACAATGATTCATTAGTAAACAAAGGCAATTAGTTTCAAATTTTACAAATTTACATTGAGCGCCCTGTTTATTCGAGGGAAAAAAAGTAGAACTACTTCTCCAACATTTATTTCTGGTGTACTTTCGTTTGAAAATTAATGTCAAAGATGAAGTGTTATCTAATGCATGAAATAATAAATAAACGTTGAACATATTTCTAAATTTGTGTAGTACTTACAACTTTTTCTAGCTGTATACTTTAAAGACTTCTTTAATAGTGCCTTTAGGAAACAAACGGATACTTCTAACAATGTCGTGTAAGTACTTTGCAAGGTACTTGGTGCAATTATTTTACAAATCTTTTATTTTTTATTATTTTACAAATCTTTTATTTTTTATTATTTTACAAATCTTTACGCCTTGATTATATTAATATTGTGTTTCCAAATTGTGTCCAAATTTTAAGCTCTAGCCTCATGAACACCGAAATTCATTTTTTTCCTGGACATAACTTTTTAAGTAAACCGAACTAAAAAAAAAATCACATAGAAAAGAAAATGAAAAAAAGGGTTATTTATCGGGAGCATCACACTCTCAAATAAGACCTAATTCAAAAGCATTGAAGTTTTTCACGTGTTAAATAGAGAGCAAAAAGAACTGGCCAAATGTTATATCGACGTCAATAGATGCAAGTAATAGTATCTGTTTTTTAATAGAATCATGAAAATTACTTTCAACTGCTATATATTATATGGAAAGGAAAGGAGGAGTTTAGAAAAGAGGAAAAGAAACTTGTGGTGACAGCAACAGTGGTGATTGCGAGTAGTAGTTGTGCGGCCAAAATGAGCGAGGAGTAATATAAGACAATTTTATCAAAGATCTAAATGAACCAAATTTATTCGAATAAATAAGTGTTGTCGTTAAAGAAAAAACAAAAAAACAAAGACACTTTAATTAGGAGTTGAGGTCTGAACGACAAAAAATGCTGCTTAATTTTATTTGTAAAAATTATGTGAAGTATAATTGTCATTTAATTTCTCCACATAATAGAAAGCTAAACTTCTTAAGTTTGGTTTCATTAATTAGTATCTTGATGGGCATGAAATGCTTATTCCGCCCGACTTGCTTATATCAAATTTTACACTATATTAGAGGAAAGTTTTATTCCTTAAGAAATAATCTTTTACGATATTTTTAAAGAAAAGTAACCAGGAAAAGAGATTATTGAACTTCACTCTTAAGACTTAGCAAGTGGCAATTGATATATTTGGATAATAGTTGGAAGGGGTAGAGATTATTTTTTAGAAGTTGGAAATACCACATTTACCTTTCCCTGGTCAAAACCGAGTCAGGCCAATTAATAGGCCTAAAACTCTATTACAGATATAGGTGGGAGAAATTGGCGACTAGCCACTTTATACACAGCTAATCAGAAATTAGCTAGCTTATCAACATTAATTAACATTTAATCACTCTTTGACTAAATCTTCTCTTTGGAAGGCATTTTCAAACAAGTCCGAAAAGGCAAAAGGAAAAAGGATGTTGCGGGAAGAAAAATGTGAAACACCAGAAAATTTCAAGGAGAAACTGATACCATACTGTTATAAAAAATAATCTGTATAAGTTTAAATAAAGTTTAAACACAATTTGTCAAACACTTAGTAAAAACAGTATAGAAATAGTAAATTATAGGAACTGGAGAATGAACAGAAACACCATAGAAATATTTTCAACGAGCCCACTTAGTTCAAAGTGTGTCCTTAAAGAAATTATTCCCCTCATAGTACTCGAGGTTGATGGAATATCCCCTCCCAAGATAGAACGATTATCTTATCAGAATAGTAGTACTCCAAATTCTGGTAGCGGCGAACCACTCAACGGTAGTGTATCACACATAATAAAGAAGAGATTTTTTGAGAAAGTTAGATTGCAGAAAAATTCGTAATGAATTCTGAAAAAAATCTGAAATTTATAGCTGTTGGAGGTACTGATTCTGAATGTTTACAACCATAGATCAGTCACCAGGTTTCTGGAGGGAAATTCGAAAAAATCCGGGAAAAGGAAAAAACGGACCGGGTTGGTCGTCGGGCGGGGGTCAGGATCGATCCGCATTGGATGGTTTTCTATTTATTAATTAATTAATTAATTAATTAATTAAATAATTAAGGAAAAGTTTGTCCAAAAAGATAATCAATCAATCGATCTTTGACAAAGGAAAATTCGAAAAAATCCGGGAAGAGGAAAAAACGGACCGGGTCGGTCGTTGCGCGAGGGTCAGGGTCGATCCGCGTTGGATAGTTTCCTATTTATTAAATAATTAATTAATTAAATAATTAAGGAAAAGTTTGTCCAAAAAGATAATCAATCAATCGATCTTTGACAAATCCGAATCCGAATCCGAAGCTGAAGCCGAAGCCGAAGGGGAAGCGGAAGCGGAGCCGAAGCCGAGCCGAGCGAGCGACGATGACGGCGCAAGGGGTCCTTGCCCCTCCAACCCTTTTAGCAATTAGAGAAGGTGTAATGTAATATATACACCTCTCTTTTCCTTTCTTTTTCCTATGTGGGACAAATGCTTTAACCAAAGCAAAAGGGATCTTTTACATTCCCTTCACTTTTCATCCCATCATTTCCCATTCACCAATATCAAAACCCAACAATCCCCCACATGAATGGGGAATGGCCATAACATAACAGAATGTGCGGACGAGTGTGATATACAAGCGAAGATTGACTGCATCTGGATAAGTAGGTTTCCCTTTGAACTTTCCGTAGTGAACTTATATCGGATATACTCTATCAACCGGTAGATTTGATATCTTTGAGCCGTCGAACTTTGTTGTATACCTAGAAAACATAAGTCACACAATCAACCCTCAACCGTTTATGGTTCTCACGGTTGTGTTCGTTTCAGCCATGAACACCGCCTGGTTTCATGAGTGCATAGAGAATGAGCCTTCACTGTCATTCCCCTTTAGAGCGGCTAACACTTAACACTCACATTGGTGATTTCTAAACATGTGGTCCTATAGCCACATTATCTGGTCATACACTGCCAAATTTAGATAATCATTAAAAAACCTTAATGCTTTGTTAACTCATTAAGAAGCCATAAAGTTTTCTCCTTATTTCAGAACATTGTCTTCATCCGAGATGGGTTGAGTTATTTGATAATGTTGAACCGTCAGTCACAACTTTGTTTGATCTCTTTGAACCTAGCTCTTGGGATCTCCAGTCTACTAGGTAGAGTTGCCGCCATGATGACTTGTCCTCGACCTTAACCCCATTCCCATTGATGATCTACTAACTCCCTCTCTAGATAAGCCTTTTGTAAGCGGATCCGCTACGTTATCTCTTGACTTTACATTGTCAATCGTGATAACGCCACTAGAGACGAGTTGTCTAACGGTATTGTGTCTCTGTCGTATGTGACGAGATTTTCCGTTATACATTACGTTCCCTGCCCTACCTATTGCTGCTTGACTGTCACAATGTATACATATAGGAGCCAAAGGTTTGGGCTAGAATGGAATATCATCTAGGAAATTCCGAAGCCATTCAGCTTCTTCACCGGCCTTGTCTAAAGCTATGAATTCAGTTCCATAGTGGAACGAGCGATGCAAGTCTATTTGGATGATTTTCAAGACACTGCTTCACTCCCAATTGTGAAAACATATCCACTTGTGGATTTAACTCAGACGATCCACTGATCCAATTTGCATCACTATATCCCTCAATCACTTCGGGATATTTATTATAATGCAAAGCATAGTCTTGAGTATATTTCAGATAACCCAAAACTCATTTCATTGCCATCCAATGTGTGTGATTGGGATTACTTGTAAACCGACTCAATTTGCTAATACCACATACTATATCTGGTCGTGTATAATTCATGATATACATCAGACTTCCCAATACTCTCGCATAGTCCCCTTGTGATTTACTTTCACCTTCATTTTTTTGAAGTGCGTAACTCACATCAATTGGAGTTCAGGCAATCTTAAAATCTAAGTACTTGAATTTGTCAAGTATTTTCTCTATGTAGTGAGACTGTGATAATGCTAAACCTTGTGGAGTTCTATGAATTCTGATTCCTAAGATTACATTAGCAACTCCTAAGTCTTTCATGTCAAATTTGCTAGCCAGCATGCGCTTTGTAACATTTATATATGCCATATCTTTGCTCATTATCAGCATGTCATCAACATACAAACAAACAATGACTTCGTGGCCTGGAGTGTTTTCAATATAAACACATTTATCACACTCATTGATTTTAAAGCCATTTGCCAACATGGTTTAGTCAAATTTAGCATGCCATTGTTTGGGCCTTGTTTAAGTCCATAAAGCGACTTTACAAGTTTGCATACTTTCTTTTCTTTACCAGGAACCACAAAACTCTCGGGTTGTTCCATGTAATTTTGTTCCTCCAAATCACCATTTAAGAAAGTTTTTTTAACATCCATTTGGTGAATTTCAAGACTATACACGGCTGCCAGAGCCACTAACACCCGAATGGACATTATTCTTGTTACAAGCGAGTAAGTGTCAAAATAATCAAGACCTTCTTTTTGTCTATAACTTTTGACCAGAAGCCTTGCCTTATATTTGCCAATAGTGCCATCAGCTTTTTTTCCTTTTAAATATCCATTTAAAACCTAAAGGCTTGTTTCCAGGAGGAAGATCAACCACTTCCCATGTGTGATTAATTAAGATTGATTGAATCTCACTATTGACTGCCTCTTTCCAAAATGTTGAATCAGGAGATGACATAGCCGCCTTGAAAGTTTGAGGCTCATTTTCAAGCAGGAATGTCACAAAATCTGGACCGAAGCAAGTAGATGTCCTTTGAAGTTTGCTATGCCTTAGATCTTCTTCACTAGGGGCATTCTCCTTTGATTCTTCCCGTGGTCGTTTAACTCTTTCATTCGACGACTCGCATTCAATTTTATACAGATAGATGTTTTCAAAGAATTCAGCATTATCAGATTCAATTATCGTATTATGAATTTTGGGATTGTCAGAATCATGAACCAAATATCTACATGCTTTACTGTTTGTTGCATATCCAATGAAAACTCAGTCCATGGTTTTTATCCTATTTTCACCCTTTTGGGTAAAGGTACTTGTACCTTTGCTATACACCCCCACACTTTAAAATATTTCAAGTTGGGTTTTCTTCCTTTCCAATTTTCATAAGGAAAAGAGTATGTTTTGTTATGGGGTACTCTGTTGAGTATTCGGTTAGCTGTAAGGATAGCTTCCCCCCACAAATTATGCGCTAAACCGGAACTGATTCGTAAAGCATTCATCATTTCTTTCAATGTCCAATTTTTTCTTTCCGCAACTCCATTGGATTGTCGTGTATAGGGGGGCAGTAGTTTGATGGATGATTCCATATTCTAAACATATTTCTGCGAAAGGAGATTCATATTCTCCATCCCTATCACTTCTAATCATTTTAATCTTTTTATTCAATTGATTTTCGACTTCATTCTTATATTGCTTAAATGCCTCTATTGCTTCATCCTTACTATTTAGAAAATAAACATAACAATATCGAGTGCAATCGTCAATAAAAGTTATGAAATACTTTTTCCCACCACGAGATGGTATTGACTTCATATCACAAATTTCTGTGTGGGTTAAGTCTAAAAGATTTGAATTCTTTTTAACAGACTTATACGAATGCTTAACAAACTTTGATTCAACACATATTTGATATTTAGATATATTACACTGAAATTTAGGCAATATTTCAAGATTAATCATTTTTCGCAAGGTTTTGTAATTGACATGTCCTAAACCAACATGCCATAAATTATTTGACTCCAATAAGTAAGAAGAAGCAGATTTTCCATTAATACTGTCAACAACCATTACATTGAGTTTGAAAAGGCCCTCGGTGAGGTAGCTCTTTCCTACAAACATGTCATTCTTACTAAGTACAAATTTATCACTAACCGGCACGCACTTAAATCCATTTTCACGAGTAGTGCGGCTGAAACTAGATTCTTCCTAATTGTTGGAACGTGCATGACGTTGTTGAGAGTCAGCACTTTTCCGGATGTCATCTTCAACAGAACCGTTCCTTATCCTTCAACTTTGGCTGTTGCAGTATTTTCCATGTATAGCTCCTCTTCGGGTCCAGCGGGAGTGTAGGTTGCAAATGCTTCCTTAACAGAACACACATGTCGAGTGGCGCCAGAATCAAGCCACCACTCCTTTGGGTTACCAACCAGGTTGCACTCAGACAGCATTGCACACAGGTCATCAACATCTACCACCATGTTTGCTTGACCCTTGTTTTTCTCTTTGTCCTCCAACTTCATTTCCTTTCTCTTGTGCTTAAGATAATTCTTGAAATCTTTCCATGAGGGTGGCAACTTCTCAATCATTGCAGCCACTTGGAACGCTTTATTCACTACCATGCCTTCAGCAATAAGGTCATGGAATATAAGTTGAAGCTCTTGAACTTGAGTTCCAATGATTTTTCCATCCATCATTTTGTAGTCTAGGAATTTGGCAACCACAAACTTCTTCAAGCAAGCATCTTCTATTTTGTACTTCTTTTCAAGTGCACTCCATAATTCTTTGGAGGTCTCTACTGCACTGTAGACATTGTACAAGTGATTTTTTAAGGCACTCAAAATGTAGCCTTTGCACAAAAAGTCAGCCTGTTTCCATACCTCAACAATCATTAATTTTTCTTTGGCCGGCATATCAATAGCAGGCATAGGAGGGTCTTCATTTGTGAACTTCTGCATACCAAGGATGGTAATCCAAAAGAACATTTTTTGCTGCCATCCTTTAATGTTGCCACCGGTGAACTTCGCAGGTTTCTCAGCCGATGGAACAGCGATACGGGTTGTAGGAGTAACCACTGGTGCAACATACACAGAGGGATTTCGAGTCGCAAAAGGAGTAGCACTTTCACTTGCCATTTCTTTTCACGGAATAGTAAAAAATTTCCAACAACAATGATGAAGTTTTTATGTTCTTCAAATCGTTGTACAAGTATTAACTCTAATATTCCAACGAAATTTTTATGTCTTCAAGTCAGAATATGAAATTTCATACGGAGTAGAAAACCACACAGGTTTTAGTCTCCAAAATAGAATACAGATTAATATATAAACTGATAATTTCCTTAAGATTGTTATCAAAAATAATCTATATAAGTTTAAATAACGTTTAAATACAATATGTCAAACACTTAGTAAAAACAATGTAGAAACAGTAAACTACAGAAACTGGAGAATGAACAGAAACAGTATAGAAATATTTTCAAAATATAATCGAGCCCACTTAGTTCAAAGTGTGTCCTTAAGGAAATTATTCCCCTCACAGTACTCGAGGTTGATGGAATATCCCCTCCCTGAATAGAACGATTATCTTACCAGAAGAGTAGTACTCCAAATTCTGATAGCGGCAAACCACTCAACGGCAGTGTATCACACAGAATAAAGAAGAGAGTTTTTGAGAAAGTTAGATTGCAGAAAGTTCGTAATGAATTCTGGAAAAAATCTGGAATTTATAGCTGTTGGAGGTACTGATTTTGAATGTTTGCAGCCATTCAGATTAGTCACCAGGTTTTTGGAGGGGAATTTGAAAAAATTCGGAAGAGGAAAACCAGACCGGGTTGGTCACAAGTCGCGAGTCGCACGCGGGTCAGGGTCGATCCGCGTTGGATGGTTTCCTATTTATTAATTAATTAAATAAATAAATAACTACGGAAAAGTTTGTCCAAAAAGATAATCAATCAATCGATCTTTGACAAATCCAAATCCAAATCCGAAGGCGAAGCCGAGCCGAGCCTAGCGAGCAACGACGGCGCGAGGGATCCTTGCCCCTCCAACCCTTTTAGCAACTAGAGAAGGTATAATGTAATATATACACCTCTCTTTTTCTTTCTTTTTCCTATGTGGGACAAATACTTTAACCAAAGCAAAAGGGACCTTTTACATTTCCTTCACTTTACATCCCATCATTTTCCATTCACCAATATCAAAACCCAACACATACTAGATCTTAAGTAACAGTTTCTCCATTTAAACCCATTCTCAGATTCTTTCTACTTTAAGGTACAGCTCAATAACTTGACAAGAGCAAGGATCATTTTGAGCTTTCTACATATAGCAATTTTGCCATTAATATGAAGAGAATACATTCAAGATCAAATCTATAACAGAATAATTCTTTTAAGCAAAAAAAAAGGACAGCCCGGTGCACTAAGTTCCCGCTATGTGCTGGTTCCGAGGAAGGGCCGGGCTTCAAGGGTCTATTATACACATATTTACCCTGCATTTCTATAAGAGGTTATTTTCACGGTAGCAACCCGTGACCTCCTGGTCATATGACATGGAAGCCTTACCCTGCAATTCTTTTAAGCAAATTGCTAAAATTTTACATGAGCGACAGAACAAACTGGCTGTAAGATTAATGATTCAACTTTACTGCAGCAAGTTTAAGTACAGTTACGAAGTTTAATCTCATTGTTAGAATATAGTAATAGGTAGAAAATATCAGGGAAAATTTACTATATCATGGATCAGACTGCAAAATCAATTGTAAGATAGGTAAAAATACTGGAAGTTGCAGCAACTGTGCAATAATAAGCAAATTCGTTACGTGCGTAAAGGTATATCATACAAAAGCAGAAACACTATAGTAGATAACAATTAGATAACATATAAAGCTTGCCTTTGTCTCCGGAATGCATTTGTTTTCCTCTCTCTTTTTTGCTTTTTCAAATGTTGCATTCGTCATCACTTGACAAACAAAAGAAACCTTGTATGAGAAGTCAGACAGAATCTTGAAAGGAACATTATGCTCTCTATTGGGAAATATGCCAAGTTTCTCCTCTCTCTCCTCTTTTCCCCACAAAGCTCCGACATAGCCTTTTCCGATGAAGCACCTATCTTTGCCTAGCTATGGATCGGGGACTCACTTTTATTTCAAGCGAGAAAACTTTTCAATTAGTTAATATTAATGAGGAAGTTTATAGATGGTTTGTTATTACAGAGTGCAGTAGGAGATTCACAAGCAAGATTAAGATTAACGAGAACAACATAGGATGGGTATGTGAAGCTCTGATTCAAGCTTCGCTACAGACTGGTAACAAGTGCAGGAGATGGGGAAGGAAGATACAAGCTTATACTTTCAGGGTAATACAAAATTTCAACATCTATGGGAGGTTTGTCAGAGTCGAATCTATCTTAGGGGAATACAAGACTGCAAGTATTGTTCCAGAAAGCAGTTACAACAAAGGACGGGGAGACATAGGAAGGAAGATACAACGCTATTTAGGGGAATATGTGGACCCAAGATTTTATCTTGCCGACGAATCCAGGTCCTACATGGAAGCTGCTAAGATTGCTCGATGGCCATCAGAAATCAGTGCTGCAGTAGGGGAAAAGCAGGGCCTAATGGTAGAGGAAATTGGTAATGAGACCTTCTTGTCGAAGAGTCTCATAGGCCAATTCAACGACCCCTTCAACTTTAGCCCAAACTCGACGGTGATTCAAAAATAGTTCGCCGGCAAATGGCAGGTCACAGCTGCGCTCAGAGTCACTCCGATCAGCCATAATCAATTTCCGTTCGAGTTTCCATCCAAGCTAGAGGCAAACAGAATCATACCTGGTGACTGCTTTTGGAATGGAAGGAGATTGTCCCTGGAATGGTGGTCTCCGGTGGCCGGAACATTGATGACAAGGAAAAACTCAGAGCATAGCTGGGTGAGAGCCTTCGAAATCCCACTCCACGCCTGGACTTCAAATACATTCAAATTCATTGGCAACAAGTATGGCGGTTTCGTTGGAATTGATGAGGATACCAAGCATGAATTGCAGCTGTTCTGGGCTCGTATTTGTGTGAAGAATAGCAAGGATGAACTTCCAAAAAACCTGGAGTTGATCAAGGAAGAATGGGGCTTCGAAATTTCATTATTAGAAGACCACTTTGCTAAAGTCAGGCCGGCATGAGCTTCTTCATTTGGCGGAGCAAAAGGGTCACATACAGAAGCTGATACCTCGAGCCTTGCACCAAGAGCAGCAGTCACGCACGTGGGAGGAAACCCTAGCAGCTTTAATTTGAAAAAGGATGTACCTGTTAATCCAAAGGGTAAAGGTTTAATTACACCAGTGGATAATGAAGGGAGTGGGTCCAATATTACAATTAAAAAACTAGGCTTGGAAGATGACCAAAGTTATTATAAAAAAGGCCCAAAAAGAAAAGCCCAAGTGAAGGAATCAAAGCTATTAACAGAAAAGACCATCTGGAGGGTTGTTGGCCACAGGCCCAACCCTTATGTGAATAAGAACGCCTTGATGGTTCCTTCTCTTGACTCTGAAGAAATTAAGATATAGGAGCCCTCCACAGCTCCCTGGCAAGAGCAAAACTCAGACACCAGTCACTCAGATGCAGATGACGAAGCCACTCCACATCCAACAATCCATAAACCACTGCGCATCAATTCTCAGAATATGGATTTGGTTCCGGTAAGCAGTTCTAACATAGACTTCTCCTCCCAAGCAGTCTATGAAGCTCTGCATTGACATGGTACGAAGGGGGGTCCAATCAGCAAATTGATAAACCATCCATTATCGAGACCTTGAAGTAGACTAAAATAACCATGGTTAAGGCATGCAAAGCTTTCGGAATTAATGCAGCTGGGTTCGAGCATGATCTCATAGGTTTAATATTGCGAATGGAGCAAAAGAGACCAGCTCAAATTCAACAGCAGGAGTCACAACAACAATCAGGGAAAGGGAAGAAAACTAAAGGAGAAGGTGAAAGAAAGAGGTTACTCTGTGGGATCAACTATGACCGAAAAGGGCAACATGACAGTGGATCAAGGGGTAGGCAATACATAACCTTCTCTAGATAAAGCTTAAAATCATGAGTTGGAATGTGAGGGGGCTGAATGCGGAGGGAAAAAGAGCACTATTAAATCTCTCATTCAAAAATCGAGGGTGGATATCTTATGTTTGCAGGAAACAAAGATTGAAGACTGGTCCAACAGATTGACTCAACAATTATGGGGTAACAGGTGGGCTGATTGGGTTGAATTAAACGCAAGTAGAACTAGGGGTGGGATTGTAATGATTTGGGACAAAAGGTAATGGAATAGAATAGACGCTCATCAGGGTTACTACTCCATCTCATGTATGCTTGAAAGCACCCACAAGGAGTTTAGGTGATGCTTCACAGGTGTTTATGGACCTCACTCTAATCCAGAGAGGGAGGTGATGTGGAATGAAATTGCAGGTTTGAGGGGATTATGTAAAGGCCTCTGGGTCATAGGAGGTGACTTCAATGTTTGTAGGTTTGTAAGCGAGAGATTGAATTGTACCATAAGATCTAGAGCTATGAGATTATTCTCCAAAATGATACAGGACCTTGATGTCATGGATTTACCCCTTCAAGGAGCTCATTACACCTGGTCGAAAGGTGATAATTTCTTACAAGCTTCTAGAATTGATAGATTTCTTATTTGACCTGAATAGAATGATTCATTTAAAGATGTGAGGCGAATTGCTCTACCCAAGGTGATCTCAAATCACAGGCCAATTTTGTTGGAGAGTGGAGACTGGGATGCAACCCCTTCTTATTTCAAGTTTGAGAACATGTGGTTGCAATCTGAAGGTTTCATTGACAAACTGAACAACTGGTGGCAGAGCTACAGTTTCTCTTGTTGAGGTTCATACTTTTGCAAAAGTTAAAAAGCTTGAAGAAGGATATCTCTAGATGGAACAAAGAAGAATTTGGGAAGGTAGAAACCAGGAAAACCAGGGCTCTTAATGAGCTAATGGCACTGGAACAAATGACAGAATATAGACAACTGACTTAGTCCAATCAAATGATGAGCTTGAGAGTGGAGCTTCAACAGCTAGCCAACGCAGAAGAGATATCATGGAAGAAGAAATCAAGGTGTCAATGGCTTAAAGAAGGTGACAAAAATACCAAATATTTCCAAAAGATTGCAAACTCACAAAGAAGAAAAAACTGCATAGACATACTCTTAGTTGGCAATGAAATTATAGAGGATAAGGAGCTTATAAAAGCAGAGATACTGGATTTTTATATAAAATTAAACGCAGAACAGGAGAATTGGATACCCTCCATAAACTTTGAAGGCATAGAAACCATTACAACAGAAGAAAAGAATGGTCTGGAAGAACCTTTGATGAAGAGGAGATACTAACAGCTATACAATCAAGTGCACCAGACAAGGCACTAGGACCAGATAAGTTTATGATGGCCTTTTACCAGCACTCTTGGGAATTCATCAAACCTGACATCCTCGCAGCCATGAGTCACTACCATCAGAACTGTTGGATGGTCAGGTCATATAATGCTTCTTTCATTGCATTAATCCCAAAGGAAAAAGGGGCTATGGAATTAAGGGACTACATGCCAATTAGCCTCATCGGTAGTGTGTATAAGATCATTGCCAAGGTTCTTGCAGAAAGATTGAAAAGAGTGATGGAGAATCTGGTGTCAAACCAGAAGAATGCATTCATTAAGGGGAGACAGATTACAGATGCATCACTAATAGCAAATGAGGTTCTTGATTGGCAATTGAAGCAAGGGGGTGCAGGTATCCTACGCAAGTTAGACATTGAAAAAGCTTTTGATCAAGTAAATTGGTCATATCTTATTTCTATCCTCCGGCAGATGGGATGTGGGGAAATATGGATCAAATGGATTCAATTCAACATGTCCACTATCAAGTACTCAATTATGATTAATAGGAGTCCAGCAGGTTTCTTTTCCCCTCAAAGAGGCTTGAGGCAAGGAGACCATCTCTCTCTGTTTCTATTCATACTTGCAATGGAAGGACCGAGCAGAATGTTAGACAAAGCAAAGCAGATGTAGTGGCTGAATGGCTTTAATGTGGGGAGGACTTGCACAGTCAACATCTCACATTTGCTATACGCTAATGACACCCTGATTTTCTATGGGGAAGATAGAAAGCAGGGGCTCTATTTAAATCTAACTCTTCTTATTTTTTAAGCTGTTTCAAGTTTACACATAAACATGCTCAAAAGTGTGATTTACCCTGTAAATGAGGTACAAAACCTCGAAGAATTGGCAGAAATACTGGGCTGCAGCATTGGGACCTTCCCAATTACCTACCTGGGGCTCCCTTTAGGAGCTAAATTCAAATCCGAAGCTGTATGGAGTGGGATCATTTAAAAGTTTGAGAAGAAGCTTGCTTCCTGGCAGTTACAATATTTATCTATGGGTGGCAGACTGACTTTGATCAATAGCGTACTAGACAACATCCCCACCTATATATGTCATTATTTCCAATGATTAGTAAGGTTTTGAAACAACTTGATAAAATAAGAAGAAATTTTCTATGGGAAGGGAATAACGGTGATCACAAATTTCACCTGGTTAAGTGGTCTAAAGTTTTACTACCAAAGCACCAAGGTGGACTGGTATCAAGAATTTAGCTTTACAAAATAAATGCTTACTAATGAAGTGGCTATGGAGGTACACTCAAGAGAATAACTGCCTGTGGAAGGAAGTTGTCAATGCTAAACATGGTGTACATAACCACTGGTGCACTAAACAATCAAGAGCACCACATGGAGTTGGAGTTTGGAAGCATATCTGTAAACTTTGGGAGGAGTTCTCACAGAATATGCACTTTGTAATTGGGAATGGACATTATATCAAGTTCTGGAAGGATAAGTGGCTAGGCAGCACAGCTTTAATGAATGCCTACCCTGCACTGTACCAGATAGCCAGAGAGCCTGACTCAACAATATGCCAGTACAGGGAAGACAACACTTGGAACATAACTTACAGAAGGTACCTGCAAGATTGGGAATTTGAGGAGCTGCTCATACTACTGGCCACTCTAAATAGCTTCTCAAGCAATCAATTAGCTCCATACCAACTCATATAGGGAACTACAAATGCAGGAAGATACTCAGTGAAAGTAGCCTACAAGTTAGCCGAAAATCATAATGCAATCACTGACCAATGGCCATGGAAGCTAATCTGGAAAGTCAAACTACCATCTAAAGTTATCTGTTTCAATTGGACTGCACTTCATGGAGCTTGCCTAACACAGGATAACTTGGCCAGAAGGAATTTCTCTATGGCTAATAGATGCTTTATGTGCCATAGGAATGCAGAGTCACACAGTCACTTCTTTCTATATTGCATAGTCGGAGAAGGACTTTGGAATATGTTTTTATCTCTTTTTGGACTCAGATGGGTCATGCCACAAAACTTCAGGGAAGTTTTGAGAGCTGGAGCCTTTGGAAAGTTGATAGCTCCATTAGGAAAATATGGAAGATGATACCTGCAGCCATTTCTTGGACTGTCTGGGATGAAAGGAATAAAAGGTGTTTTGATGGGATATCAACTGATGTCCAGTCTCTCAAAGCTTTTTGCCTAGTGTATTTATTTAGTTGGGCTTATATAGCCCCTCTAGGTCTCATGATAACTATCTGAACTTTGTTAGCTCCCTAGTATTATTCTGCATCTTCTTGATGCCATCAATGAAATCAATTACTTCATAAAAAATAAAAAAATAAGAAGTCGGACAGACACCGAAGTGTGCTCTGTGATGTGTACTCTCAGGAACCGTGTTTGTATCAGTCTGCAATATCACTTGCCATAAAATGCAAATTACATGTGAAACCTAACTGAACCTAGAAAGCTTCACCCTAACCCTTGAGCCGAAAACAAAGCTGTCTATGCATAATTGTAACTAATTACATGTGAAACCTAACTGAAACCTGGAAAGCTTCACCCGAACCCTTGAGCCGAAAACAAAGCTATCTATGCATAATTGTAACTTTCATCTTTCAGAGCCAAGTCTCTAGCAGCTTCATTAGCTTCTTCATACACATGGTAAATTGCACAAGTTAAACACTCTAGCAAGTCAAAAATTTCTTTCAACCTATGCATGGTTATTTTATTTAGCTCAGGGTGACCATTAACATATTGGACAAGTATAACATTATCTGACTCCACAATCAACCTCTGTGCGTTCGGCCTTCCTTCCACACATCTGACTAACCCATGCCTCAAGGCCTCCAGTCCAGCAATCACATTGTCGTCAACATGAATGGTACCACTATACCTACCTAAACACATTCTAGTTTCGTCTCGAAAGATGCCACTATCGTCCTAGCTAATCACCTTCTGTAGCGATCCCATAGATGTTTAGCTTAATTCAACCTAGAGGAGGAGGAACCGAGTTGCATCTTAGACGACGAGGCCCACGATGTTCACCAAGAATTTGTGCAAATCCCTCACTAGTCATATCACTATGCATATCTTCCAAAAATTCCTCCTCAAGATACCTGCAATACGGAAGTTAAAAGTTACATCTTTAGGGGTGTGCACTTTACCCTCCTTTGGTTCCTCCTTCAACTCACATTTATCACTATATAGTTTCACGTAAGAAAATAATTTTAAAGTACATAGCATAATCCAACCAACAAAATCTAGATTCTCCAACTAGAATTAAAATCATTCGCATGTGTAAAGCACATTTTATCCCAAGGAAAGGAAGGAAACAATCATACGCAGAGAGAAAGTAAAAAAAGGCAATGACTTCAATGATATGCTAAGTTGAAACACCTCTGTTAGCTACCTCTCTATACAAGAACAGTACTCAGTAATAAATGGGAAGCGTCTCACATCTAAGTACCTTTGTATATCCAACCAAGGTCGTTGTCCGCCATATCTATTACATTCTATAATCTTAGTCACTGAATCAAAAAAAAATATCTGTTCAATTCAAGCGTCATGAGACCGACCAATAACATCTTCAACTTGAATCAAGATAGAAAGAAATCCAGTACCAGGTAGTGAAGTTTCCATGTCAATGCTGGGATCCACGTCAAAGAAATGCCAAGCAAATCTTGAGAACACATTAGCATAGATCTCTTCATAGCTAGTTTTTATGTCAATCTCTGTTGTGAAGGGGAGAATTCTCACAAGGCCTTTATTGTTTCTCCATTCAAATTACACAGTGAAATACTGGTCAACGAATGGCGAAATGAGTTTTTCAGTAGAAAAATCTGGTTAATACAAGTCAAAGACCAGTTCGCTCCCAGCAAGTAGCCGATAAGATAATAATTAGGAACAGGCATGTAGAAGATTGTTGGTCTCTGATATCGCCTCCTATAATTTTCATCAATGGTCAAAACCTCAAATCCCAGTTTCTTCAAAACTATCATATCAGCTGGACACAAAAAAGGTGTTGGGCCCATGCCCATGTTGTCCAGCCAAAGGCCCAATGTCCTAATCCTATTCTCTTTTGGTTTTCTCCTATTCAGAATTGGATTCGATTTTTATTCCCATTTAGAGTTGGCTTTGGGTTTAAGAGAAAGCACCACTCATCATCTATAAATAAGACAACCTTTGAAAATATACTCATTGGTACAAGCCTTTGAAAGACTTAAGCACATAAGAGTGGTTTTTTAGAGAGCTTTCGTCAAGAGAGAAGAGAGAAGAAAAGTATTCATTTTGCTGCAAATTTTTATTCCGATCAGCCAACTTCAAATCATATTTCTCGATTCGTTAACCGTTGGATCGGGCTGTGCAGAATAGACCAGCTGAAGATGGAAGAGTGAACGTTGTCGAGCCTCCATTCGGGGTGAGATTTTAGTTTGACTTTATAAACGAAGCTTTTTAGAAACTTTACTCTCGCGAGTAAGAGATTGACAAACCTTTCTACAGAAATGCAGGTTTAGCCTTAGCCGTCTCCTTCGGAGTACAGATATGGGTTGGGTTCTAGTCCCGATGTGTCCTTCTTACGAGGGAATCATCGTGCTTTGATGTGTGCACTTGACCGAGTTATTGATGTGGCGAAGGGCTGCGTGCCGGAGCGCCTTCTAGGGTTGGGTATTCCCCACCGGGCCTTCAAGGGGCAATCTAAATAGGCTATCTAATTTGACTGAGTGTTCGTAACATCTTGGTGTTTGATTTAGACGGTGGAGATCGGATTTGGAGGCCAGTACAGCAGCTCCAGTTTTGTGGCTTCTCCTCTTTCTTCAATTGATTTGTCGTTGCTTTTGCTGTTGTTGTTGCTCCGTGTTTGGCATTTGTTGTATAGTTAATTTGAAGAACTTTTGTAACCCTCTTATTGCTATAGTGGAGCTTTTTGGATCTTTGTGATCCCGTGATTTTTACCTTCGATTTGAAGCATTTTTCACATTAAAATTTAGTGTTCTTTATCTTATTTATTTTGGGGTTTGCCACTTCCTAGACATAACAAAAGGATCATATTCTTCTATATTGCCAATCCAATTGAAAAATTTTCGTTTTAGTAGGAGAACTACGGCAAGCTGAAACTGTGAATGAAAACTCTATTCCATGCTTCCCAAAGCATAGATTACCACCTGGACATGTGAACGGGAGCCTAAAAGGCGAAACATATGGTGTTGAAAAGTTTTACTCCGTTCGAGATCAAAGCGCTTTCCAACATACAATTCAGAGTTCTCAACATTCTTCATCATCAGTTCAATCTCTTTAAACAACCTTTCTGCCTCATCTTTTATGTGAAAATAAACATTGGACTCTGTACTCTTATTCATCTTTATGCCCCAGGTTTAGATTAACATTGGGCTCTAGCAATTTAAACACTATTTGAAACAGCTAATAATGCAGCAACTCTCTCTTGTATTCTGGAGTTAATATAAACCTGTAAGTGTAGTACTTAAAGTACAAAATCAGTAGCGCGCTCAAGTAGCTTTTCAGCAAGAAAATGCATTTCTCAAAATTTGCTTGGTATTTCTTTAACGCCACAAGATATTTCAAAAAGCAACTCAGTTGACATCTTCTCTATTATAAGCTGGTTCAATTGAGATAAAAGAGTGCAGTAAGAGATAAGAGGAATATGAACATATCATATTGAAATTTATTGCTTTCAGTTGCTGCAATAACATTTTTAGCAAAATAAGCTGCTTAGTTTTAGGATAAATTTCAATTTTAAATTTCTATTAGATTGTTTAAATTAGTTAAGATATTTTAAGTTTTTTGAATTTTAAATTATGTGGATTTCTTGTTCCTAATTGGCTATTTAAAGCCTCATTTTCAATGAATACTTTAAATATTTTTGCTACCCCATCTTTTAAAAAACCAACATACCCTCTTTCTTTAACCCATTTAGAATAATTTTGTATAATTTGTAATCATTAAGTTCAAAAATCAACTTCTTCTGAACTCAAACTTCTTCGCTTTAGGGGCAATCCAGTCATCTACTTTCTTTAACCCATTCAAAATCAATCACGAATGATTTGCAATCATTGAGTATGAATAGAAGCTCTTCTGAACTAAAGTTCAAGTCACCTACTTCAACTAACAGTACAGATTCACGAAGAACCTTTGCACTAATGACAATTGATACTCTAATTCTAAAGTGCCAAATCAATAATTCTAACTAAAAGGAAATACATCAATCTTTTTTTATTTTATTTTGTTCAACGATAAAACATTGCAGCAAGACAATTGCTCTTCTGAACTTAAAACGAGTTATCTTCTTTTTTGAATGACAGTGATATCGCGCCAATTTGCAGGCACCTCAACAGGGCACCTGCCACCTCCCACTGTCACAAGTACCCGGCAACTCTACCCACCAAGTTTTAAGCAAATGGGAAGAAATCGCCTAGTATTTTTGCCTTATGTTTCTCCTCGCACTTCATTAACAAGTGACAACAAAAGAACACAGAAAATTATAGGGCGATGGAAAGGCAATATCCTTCAGTCCAATTCAAAGCAATCACTATAACCAACGCAACTTAACCGGATCCTCACAAAACACATACCTATAATTTAGTTTTACAATTGTTAAATTGTGGAGAAGAACAGAGTTCATCCATGAAAATGCTCAGAGAGCTGGAAAAGAAGAGTGAGAGAGAAAACAATTTTGGAAAAAAATGATATTGTTCTAATGCTTCAGCATACAATACAGTACGTACATATATATTAACTAACTACCCAACTAATGACAGCTAATAACCACCTAACTAACTAACCAATAATTGCAAGTTAAATAATCCACATATACATTTACATCTGCTATGATAATACTCCCCCTCAAGCTGGAGGGTGCAATATGTTGAGCATACCCGGTTTGCCTAACAAATGTGAGTGTTGTTGCTATCCAAATCCCTTAGTCAACAAACCAGCCAGTTGATCTCTAGTAGGCACATAGAATGTCTGTATCATTCCTCCTTTAATCTTGTCTCGGATAAAGTGGCAATCGATCTTGATATGTTTTGTCCTTTCGTGAAAAATGGGATTAGCAACTATTTGCATAGCAGCTTTGCTATCACTCATCACAGCTACAGGTCGAAGAATTTGAACTCCCATTTCCTGAAACTAACCAAGTAGCCAAGTGACTTCTGCAACACCTGAGGCCATGCTTATATATTCTGCCTCAGCAGAATTCTTAGATACAGTATGTTGTTTCTTGGACTTCCAGGAAATCAAGTAGCTTCCAAATTTGATAACAGAGCTTGTTACAGATCTTCTAGTGTTTAAGCGAGCAGCCCAATCTGAATCATACCAGCATGTTAGAGTGTTATTAGGTTCAGCCTTGAGCCATACTCCTCGTCCTGGTGCATGTTTGAGGTATCTTACAACTCTGATTGTAGCCTCCTAGTGTGACTTCTTAGGTATTTGCATGAACTGACTTAAAGTTTGAACTGCATACTTGATGTCAGGCCTAGTGATAGTCACATATATTAGCTTCCCAACAAGCCTTTGGTAGATACTGATATCCTCAAAAAGTGTATCATATATAGCTCCTGCGGCAACATCAAACTCTATTGTGGTTAGTTTTAGGTTTGATTCAATAGGTGTATTGGCTGGTTTGGCTCCACTTAACCCCAGCTCAGAGATTAACTCTAGCACATATTTACTCTGATTTAGAATTATGCCAGATTTGGATCTAAGCACCTCAATGCCCAAAAAGTACTTGAGATCTCCTAAGTCTTTCATTTTGAACTGCTGATGCAAGACTTGTTTGGCTTCAGTGATTAGCTGTGAATTGTTGCCAGTGATCAGCAAGTCATCAACATACACAAGGATGATCACTATGTCTCCCTGCTTCTTCAGAGTGAATAGAGAGTAGTCATGAGTGCTTTGAACAAAACATGCACTCAATAGAGCATCTATGGGCTTGATATTCCATTGCCTAGAGGCATGTTTGAGCCCATATAAGGACTTTATCAACTTGCACACTTTCTGCTCCCCCTAACTTCTGAATCCCTCAGGAATTTCCATATACACTTCCTCACAAAGATCACCTTACAAGAAGGCATTATAGATATCCATTTGAAATAAATTCCATCCTTTTGATATTGCTAAGGCTATCTCTGATCTTACAGTGACCATCTTCACAACAGATAAAAATGTGTTATGACAATACAAATTTTCTTATTGGCTATATTCTTTGTCTACTAGCCTTTCCTTAAACCTTTCAACTTCACCATTAGCATGGTACTTGATTTTATATACCCATTTTGGATCGCACTACATGTTTCCCTTGAGGCAGTGGTACTACTTCCCAAGTATGATTATCCTTTAGGGCTTTGATCTGTTGCTTCACGTCTTCTATACATCTTTCACCTTTGGCTCCCTGCTTAAAAGTTTGAGGTTCCACCATATTGGAGAACTTAGCCAAATAGGACTGATACGAAGTAGTAGTATTGTTATAGGATAGATAGTTGGCTATGGGATATCTGCTGGCATTCTTCCTAATTGACACATAGTCCCTCATCCATATTGGCTACACATTGCCTTTTTGATTTTCTGAGTGTGGAAGGATCTTCTGAAGCTGAGGAAGTGTCTGCTTCTGCAAAGTCTCCTAAATGTATATGTGTGCTTTCCCCAGCATCTGAGTTTGGCAAGTCTCCCACTGGAATATCATGAGACTCTCCATGGCTGTTAGCTTCAGCAGGAGGATCAAGAAAAGAATTCTCAACTGCATTAGTATCAACTGTACACTGGCATGTTGAGCATCAGATGGTAATGTAGCCTCTGCAACTACTGAAGGTGGAGTGGGAACACCAGCAGTAAGCTGTGTATCGGGAAATACCTCAGGTTCCTACATAAGAAAGCCAGTAATTAAAAGACTGATAAAGCTTGTTGTAATCACCATTCCTAGACATACTATTCATGGCTGATAAAGCTTGTTGTAGTTGTGGCCTACTATATTGACCCCCTTGTTGAGTCGAGACACTAGCACCCTGTCCAAACTTCTTCTTACTCTTAAAGTCTGCAGGATATTCTATTAGCTTATAATAGTTCTCCTTGGTATGTCCTTTTAGGTTGCAATATTCACATTGCATAAAAGGTCGTTTGGCTTTGTAACTTCGTCCTTGATAACTCTGTCCTTGACTAACTTGCATAGCCATCGGATCTGATTTAATTCCTGTTGCAGTTAGACTAGGTGAATTGTGAGTTTCATCCTCAATAATCATAGCACATGCTTGATTAAGTGAGGGAACACTGAACTTCAACAAGATCTGTCTCCTTGCTGGATCATATGAGTCATTTAAGCTACTAAGAAATTGTAATAACCTTTGTTGCTGCGTATGATCCACATATTTGAAATTGGGAGTTGGCACTATAGCATCATATTCATTTCGTAGACTCTTCAATTTCGTGAAATAAGTGGATACTGAATCAGTACCTTGGGACAAATGTGGATGGCTCTGTGTAGCTGAAAGATGCGCATGCGATTGACTTTATCAAATCTCTCTCTCAGATCTTCCCAAACCAGGTGATCATTTGTAGCGTATGCAATTTCACTCAAAAGTTCGGTGGATACACTATTCATCATCCATGAGAGCACAATAGCATTACAAGTCTCCTACTGCTTATACAATTCTTTTTTGCAGGTCTCCTTTGTGCAAGTACCATTCACGAACCCTAGCTTCCTCTTCCCAAAAAGAGCGATCTTCATCGTTCGACTCCAAAGCCCATAGTTTTCAGATCCGGTAAGCTTAATCGGAATCAAAACCACGCCAGGAGTGTCAGAAGGTCCAAGGTACAGCGGATGCGTGTATGCAAGTGCTGGCTCCTAGGTTGTCGAGTCAGTCACCATTTTCGCACCACAAAAAAGCTAGAAAAGGAAAAAGTAACAGGAAGTTGTGCGAAAGAAAATTGAAATCAAATTACGCAAGTAAACAGCATCGGCTGCTCTGATACCGTGTTAAATTGTGGAGAAGAACAGACTTCATCCATGGAAATGCTCAGAAAGAGAGCTGGAGAAGAAGAGAAGAGAGAAAGCAATTTTGAAAAAAATGATATTGTTCTATTGCTTCAGCTACAGTACACGCACATATATACAAACTAACTACCCAACTAATGACAGCTAATAACCACCTAACTAACTAACCAATAAATGCTATGATAGATCTGCTATGATAATAACAATCAAAAAATTAAAGAAATTAAAAAAAAAAAGAAATATTAAGAGTAAAAGAGGGGATACTTACAGCAACAGTCACTAGAAGCGTATAGCTCTCACCAAATTATGCCTCGCGATTGAAGAGCTACCTTCAAGTAATCACTTGTTGTCGTTTCCAGCTTCGACGACCTTAATCTCTGATAAAATCAAATGCAAATAACTTTTCGCAATGCCATTTTTTTTAAAAGAAAAAACCCCAAATATATGAAGAAAAAAGTAGGGATGGTGGAAATAGAGAGCTATAGCGAGAAAGAAGAAGTGTACTTACATGTCGATTGCGCCGGAGAAAGAGAGCAGAGTAGGTGTTGATTTTGGAGGTGGAGAAAGCGCGCTAAAGTTGAACCAAATAAATGCAAGCGAGTCCACTAATAAAATAAGAGGTCGTTTTATTTGAAGACAAATTAAGCTGGGATTAGTTATATTAAAATTAGTTATACTGAGATTAGTTATACTGAGATTAGGTATCCTGGTATTATTTTTTATTGACTGTTTATAGGGTGTCAATGGACATTTGAAAACCGACTAAACCGACCGAAGCGTACTGCACCGGACCAATTTTTAGGTTTCTTTGTAAAAAAAATCGTAGGTTTTTATATAAATCTATAACCGCACCGATAATTAGGGTAGATTTTTTATTTTATAAAAATAAACCGAAAAAATACTGAACCGTACCGAATAAATTTTACATGTGGAAATATATTTATCTAGTAAGATTAAAAATAATAATGCATTAAATTTTTCTTTGGGCCTTGGAATTATGAAAACTATTACAAGCCAACAAGTAACTAAACTCAAAATACTAATTCCTAAAACCTATTATGCTACTTCTACTTAAACTAAGTTATTTCAAGTATCTTTATTAGCAAGATACAGTATTCTAGCGATTATGAGTAACAAAGTACAATGTATTGAATATGTTTCCTTTCATATAATTTAGATTTATCTTTTTGAATATTTAATTTTTTATAAACTTTATTCTTGAGTCCCAGCTTGGTCAATATCTTTCCACTCGTGTGATTTATATTTTCTTTGCCTTTATTTGATTTCTTTTACGTTGTTGTAGAATAGTTGATGGATCTATACTCTAGCCATCTTTCAAATTTTTTAATTCATCACCTGTTAAACAGTAAAAATGTCTGGAGAGTTTTGCTAAGTCCTATAAAAGAATGTATATTATTGCGTTCTACTTATACAGGTGAATTTTACATGATATTAAAAAAATACTGAAAATTAACAGAACCGTACCGATATCGAAGAGAAACTAACATGATTGGGACGGTTTCGAAAAGTCGAATTTTGGTTATACAAAATACAATAACCGAAAAATTGGTATGGTACAAATTTTATAAAATAACCGGCCGAACCGAATCATTGATACCCCTAACTCTTTGGTATGTTGTATTAATCTGGGTTGTTGTTTTTACTGTGTTAATCTTGAGATAACTTATCCACCTTCTGACAGGTATAAGTTATCCCGATATTATTTTTAATCATGAAATAATTTATCCCAAGATTAATAATCAAACAAAGAATAAAGCAGTACTAAATTTTTATCCCAAGATTATATTTACTTATCCATCAGACCAAACGACCCCTGAGAGTTAGCAGTCCGTGTAAAAATTACTTCCACAATGTAATTTCATATCATATCACTCAAAATGTAATTTCAGATCATTCTATTTAATAACATTAATAATTAATAACGTAAAATAGATAATAAGTGATGAATAATAATAGGTTAAATTGTATTAATAGTGGAGGAAAAAACTATTGTATTAAACAGTTGGTATATAAATCATAATTTATTTCTTGAGGCCCAGTTTATCTGAAGTTATTTAGCTGGATATATATATATATAATGAAGTTTGAGAATTAATTAAAGACTGTTAATACATAAGCTACTATGTCTAAAGTATCAAAATTTTTTATGTATCAATAATTAAAAATTTAATGTAATTGTGGATCTATTAGAAATCCTTTTTGGGTTGGCCTCGACGTCAATACCTTTATTGAAGGATAGGTTTAAAGATATATTTTTTTCCGTTTAGATTATGTGATTGAGCTTTCAGATGATTTGGACCTACAATTTCAGAGATACTTGTGTTAGGTAGGTCCAAGGATCATTGATTAGGCTAATAAGCTGATCACTTTGGCCTATCGATGTAGTTGACGGCTCCTTCATCTCTCGCATCCCCATTATTTTTGATAGTTTCACATACACTAGAACCTTGTTAAATTAATACTCGATAAATTAATAATCTCGTTAGAATAATAATTTTCTCCCGTCCCTAGTCGGGACCAACGTGGTAAATTAATAATTCGCTAAATTTATAAGATAATACAAAAAAATAAATTCATATAGGTCCCATTTAACATATAAATTAATAATTCATGATCTGTAAAAATATTTTTCATATAATTCATAACTAATCTAAGAAGATTTCTGAAAATATGAATCTAATGTTACTTGTTTCTTTTTAAAATTAATATCACCTTGAATCTCATCTCTAACCTTTCTTAGAGCATTAAGAAAATCTGGTGTAGAGTTCTCATATTGTAAAAGAAAGTGATGTAAGGTGATTGCTGCTTTCAAAGCATCTTTGCGCGTAACTTGTTCTAATTCCACACTATCGTCTTCCACTTCATCTTCTTTGTTGCTTTCCATAATACTCTCAATTATTTGTTCATCCGTAGGCAACTCCAAACTTGTGTCATTTTCTCCCGGATAGTTCAAAACATCTTCAATATTCATTGCATGACGATAATTCAATCCATTGATTAGATTCTGCAATTGTTGTAAGCTGTCATTGTCCATTTGTTCTTGATTTTCCAAGGATTCACCATCTGGCAATCGGAGTTTACAATGCCTGAAACAATTTGCAATAGTACTTGAGTGGACATCTATTTTCCATGCCGAGATTGCAAGATTCATTGCTTCTAAAACATTAATCTTTTCTGGATTCGGGTTCCCAATTTCAAAACCCTCCAAAATATTTCGATAAAACCGTCGCCGATAATGCATCTTAAAAGCTCGTATGATCCCTGCATCACAGAGCTGAATCTTTGATGTTGTGTTAGGTGGCAAAAAAAATAATTCAATATTTCTCAAACCTTCAATGTTTTTTGGATGAGCAGGACAGTTATCAACAATTAAAAGAATTTTTCTACCATCCATTTTTGCATCAAGTTGTTGAACGTATTCTTGGAATAAAATCCCAGTCATCCATGCTCTTTTGTTGGTACGATATTCACAATCCATGCTATCCAAATTCACATTCTTGAAACAACGTGGTTTTGTGTACTTCCCAATTATCCATAAAGGAATTTTCTCAGAACCATCCTCATTACAGCAAATAACAATTGTAAGTCTTTCCTTATCTTGTTTCTTATCTTCAAGTTGCTTTGTTGCAAGAGAACGATCTGGTTGTAGCCTGTAGAACAATCCAGTTTCATCCATATTGAAAACATCTTTCATAGCAAACTGATTAAGTTTCTCTCTTATGGATTGTAAATTGTTCTCTACCACCTCCATATTAACCGAACCACTTTCTGCAAAACGACGTTATGTCTTGATGCCGTGTCTTGATTTGAAGCGCTCTAGCCAACCTTGAGAAAAATGAAAATCAGGCGTATCAATGGGATACATCTTTTTTAGAAACTTTTTTCCCTTTGTTACAATTAGTTCCCCACTCATATTAACGCGCTCTTGGTTATGAACAAACCACTCGTACAGAGCCTTCTCTAATTCTGGAAATTTGGCAGCTTTATGTCTTTTGGCATCATCTTTCGGAATGTCAGAAATTGATAGATACTCTGCTGACCTCTTGATTGTATTTGATATTGTAGCTTGACTAACTTGCAAATTAAACTTCTCTGACACCCACTGTTGCAATTGCTTTTGAGTGCATGCTGGATTTTGTTGTTTGTACTCACATAATTCTCTACGCATACCATCTGTCATGGTTGATTTTTTTATACCTTTGAGATGAGAAGCCATTTTTTCTTTTAATTTGTAGAGTTGTATGTAGTAACTCTCTTTATATAGTAACTTAGTTAATGTTAGTACATGTAACTACATTAATAGCTGAGTGGATTTATACATTTAACTTGAGATATGTATGGAATACTAAACATTTATCAATGAAAATACATGAATTTAATTAATATGCATGATTAATACTTATTAATTAAATTCATGTATTTCATACATATTCACATTGTAGATATATAAACTACATAGTGTATAAATTAATAATTATTAATTTATGCGATTAATTAATACCTCGCTAAATTAATAAAATTTCATGGTCCTAACATTATTAATTTATAGAGGTTTGACTGTATCTTTTTATTTTCTTATTTGAAGAATTAACTTAAATAGCCGCTCACCTGACTATTTAAACTAAAAATAGCCGGTGAAGGTACAATATATGCATAATTTATGTTTTATATGTGTATAATTGTGTATAATATAAAATTTATGTATATGTCTAGAAAAAGTAAACAAAAAATATGTACGGTTGTTTGCGTAAAAATCCCAGAAAATCTATTTCCTAATAAATGAATGGGCCTTTATATTAAGTGGTCCAAACAAATTATAAAATTGCGGATAAAAATTAGGAGCTTAACTTAAATAGTTTTCAAATAGCAAAAGGCATTATTCTTGTTTGGACAAATTAGAAAGAAAAAAAAAAGGTATGCTACATCAAATGGGACAGAAAGAGTAACACCTTATATCGGCAATACAGTGCAACCTTGGACTAAAGCCTCCAAGAATATCCAACTAACTTAAGTTTCTGCATCCCCTTCCTCAACCTTGAACTAAAGCCACCCTTTATTGTGGCCTCTTAAAAAAGTAGTCCATTTTTCACTATGGCACTTTGTGCAGTACACCAAAAAGAGCAGAAGAAAACAAAGAAAGCAGTGCTAGAATGTGTTGCATTGTTCTTGGAAACTAGCTGAAACGAACCAATATTTTAGCGTTTTGCTGCGACAAAGGAAGAGTGGGATGTCAGAACAAACTGGTCATGATAGGCACATTTTCTTGTGTATGAAACAATGGTATTTTGATTTCAAAACCTTTGATTGAAGATGTGTTCGTGCAAATGTGGAACTAGGGACAAACCCAAAGTATAATTATAATTAATAAGAAATTCAAAGACTCATTGTTAAAAAAACCATAACTTTTTTGTTTTTGAAATTTTATTCTGTTTCCAAAAGTAAAACTTTTCTTTAATCACACATTAAGTCTAAGACTTTGTTTTTCTCCAAGCATTAGTAATTTTTTTGCTCTATTCGCCCATGCTGTTAAATGATTCAGTATTTCAAAGAAAAGAAACACCGGCACCAAGAGAAACCAAAAAACTTTTGTTTACGTTTCTACAAGTCCAAAAAGAAAAAGAAAAAAATTATGGAGCTAATGTTCTTTAAATTTTTCAGATGGTTGAACAAAAGAAAAATTGGAGATTCAAGAGAAGTTCACAATCACAGACTCTCAGATTTAAGTTGTAGCCTTCAATCAAAGAACCAACACACAAAGCTCAGAATTAATTAAGGAGAAGAATGACCAGGCTAGTAGGAAGATAGAGGAACAATCATCAAAATCTTCTGACTTATACAAAAGCCTAACACAAGACATGCTATAAATACTAGCTCTTCAAAAGAAGAAGACAGACAGCTTCACTCTCAGTTTCCCTCTCTTATTCTTCAAATACCAGTAATTCTCTGTCATTCAAGTCTTGCGCGTACAAAAAGAACCATAGTTTCTTAGGTGATCTAGAAAATCAAAGGGTTACTTGTTGGTGATCGAGTGAAAACCAGCAGCTGTAAACGTTCATGGTGAGTATAACAAAATACACAAGGTTGTAAATAATTCAACTTCAAGAGCTTCAAAAGAAGGGGACTGGATATAAGCATCGTATTCGTGCACAAACCAGTACAAAAATAATGGTCTCAGTTACTTTACTGCACTTCACTTTTATGTTGTTTATGGAATATCTTGTTAACTTGCTGTGCGGACTATTCAGAACTAGCTGACTAAAATCCGCACTTAGTCGACTAAATTTTAATCAGGGCACAATTCACCCACCCTGTACTTCCAATTAAGGTTCACAATGTTATCCTGTTAGACACTAGGTCAGATAAAGTAAAATCACACAGCATTAATCAATAATAAAGTAACATAGACAAGCTATATGCTATAAGTTAAATCACAATATGGTTTTAAAAAGGCAGCCCGGTGCACAAAGTATCCTATATTCACGCAAGGTTCGGGGAAGAGCGCACCCCAATGGGTGTGATGCAGACAGCCTAACCTAATGCAAGCATTAGTGGTTGCTTCCAGGGCTCGAAATCATGACCAATAAGTCACATGAAGACAACTTTGATGCTACTCCTAGGCTCCCCTTCTAACTTACAATATGAATAGTGAAACTATTAAGAATTTCTCTAATTTTCGAACATGGTATAAATTATAATCCACCAAAAGAAAAGAATATAGCTAATATATACTTTCTTCTGATCTTTCCAAGATTTAGGATCATGCCAAATTTCCAATTATATATAGTTCTAACACTCAGAACACAGAAACCATTATGTTAAAAATAAAGTTAGAACAGGCAGGGTATATCATCCTAAACATCCAAAGCAAAATTAAACAAAAGTTAAAATGTAAATTATCCTGACAACTTAAACATCCATTCTTCAAGTCTCTCCAGACTTTGACAAAAAAAAAAAACATCACTTTTCCATAAAATACGAATTGAATTTGAAACCTGTTTGAACAAAGCTATCTATGCACGATTATCACGTTCATCTCTCAGAGCCAAGTCTCTAGCAGCTTCATTGGCTTCTTCATACACATGGTAAATTGCACAAGTTATACGCTCCATCAAACCAAAAATTTCTTTCAACCTGCACATGGTTATTTCTTTTGGCTCAGGGCGACGATTAACAAATTGGACAAGTATAAAATTATCGGACTCCACAATCAACTTTTTCGCATTCGGCTTTCCTTCCGTGCATCTGATCAACCCCTGCCTCAAGGCCTCCAGTCCAGCAATCACATTGTCGTCAACATGAATGGTATCACTATACCTACCTAAACACATTCCAGTTTCATCTTGAAAGACGCCACTATATCGTCCTGGCTGATCACCCTTTGTACCAATTCCATAGATGTTTAGCTTAATCCAACCTGGAGGAGGAGGAACTGAGTTGCATCTTAAATGACGAGGCCCACGATGTTCACCAAGAATTTGTGCAAATTCCTCACTAGTCATATCACTTTGCATATATTCCAAAAGATTTTCTTCAAGACACCTGCAAGACGAAAGTTAAAAGTTAAATGTTTAAGGATGAAGTATGCCTTACCCTCCTTTGGTTCCTTCAACTCACCTTTATCACTCCATAGTTTCGTGTAAGCAAATAATTTCAAAGTACTTTGCACATCCCAAACAACAAATTCTGGATCATCATCTAGCACTTAAATCATTCATGTGTAAAGCACATCTTATCACAATTCACGAGGGGAAAGAATTCAAACAATCATACACATAGAGGAAGTAAAGGGCTGATGACTTCAATGATATGCTAATTAGCAGCACTACGGTTTCCCAGAATTAACAGAACTAATAAGAGAACTGTACTCGATAAAATATAGAAAGGTATATAGTCTCACATATAAGTACCTTTGCATATCCAACCAAGAACGTCCCAGTTTGACATCTCTTATATATTCTGTAATTTCAGTCACTGAACCAACAAAAGATAAATCTGTTCAGTGCACGTGTCATGAGAGCAACCAATAGATTATCCAATTTAAATCAAAGTAGAAGGAAATCCAGTACCAGGCAGTGAAGTTTCCATGTCAATGTTGGGATCCACATCAAAGAAATGCCAAGCAAATACTGAGAACAAACTAATATACATCATGTCATAGCTAGTTTGTATGTCAATTTCTGTTGTGAACCCGAGAATTCTCTCTAGACGTTGCACAGTTTCTCCACTAAAATCACAGTGTCGAATAACATTCAATGTACTGCGAAATGAGTTTGTCAGTAGAAAAATCTGGTTGATACAAGACGAAGACCAGTTTGCTCCCAGCAGGTTGCCGATAAGATTATAATTAGGATAAGGCATGTAGAACATTGTTGGTTTCTGGACTTGTCTCTTACAATTTTCATCAATGGTTAGAACCTCAAAACCGAGTTCCTTGAAAACTATGATATCAGCGGGAGACATTTCAGGATCATATACTTCTATATTGCCAATCAGATTGGAAAAATCTCGTTTTAGTAGGAGAACTATGGCAAGCTGAAACTGCGAATGAAAACTGTATTCCATGCTTCCCAAAGAATAGATTACCAGCTGAATGCGTGAATGGGAGCCTAAATGGCGAAACAGATGTTGTTGAATTGTTTCATTCTGTTCGAGATCGAAGCACAATTCAGCATATAATTTAGAGTTCTCAACATTCTTTGTCATCAGTTCAATCTCTTTAAGCAGCCTTTCCGCCTCATCTTGTATGTGATAATCGATATTGGACTCCATATTCTCACCGTGACTCATCTTTTCACCTGTGGGTCAGCTTTAGCAGTTACACACTAATCTGAAACAGCTAATGTTGCAGCAACTATCTCGTGTGTCCTGAACCTGCAAAGAATGTGGACTAGCAGCATGAAGGGTGTTCAAAGAGCAATTTAATGACGATCTCCACGATGAAAGTTTCCATAACAAAATATCCCTCAACAAGATCACAATAATTGAGAACATACTTCATTTCCATATATGCACACAACTAATACTTCAAATAAACAAAAATAGTCAGCAGATATACGGCATTTGACTCAAATGTCATTACCAGAGCCCCACCCATAACATGTTAATTAACTGCTAATTTTCCACAAATTTCCGCAACTAGCATTGGAAGTAAATCAACAGATACATTTAGAAAAATTTCGAAAGGGAAAATGTACCTAACCGAGTTAATTATAGCAATGAATCATTTTCTAGATACGCCGGGAATAATGCCAACGATAATTGAGAACTCATGGAAACACTTAACAACTCAAATTTATTCGACAAAAGTCATATGGGCCTGCAGAATAGGAAGGCATAAGTGAAAAGCCCTCACAAAAGCAAAAGATTATCAGTCACTTATGGAAGGATGTAGAGGTAAATGAGTTGACATAACCAATCAAATAAGATTTTGCTTACCCTGACATGAAGTACAACCAGTAACGTGCTGATCTACCGCCAGAGGAAGGACGAAGGCAAATAGGGTATGTCTCGTGCAGCTATTCAATAAATTAATTGGAAAGGAAGGAAAACTGAGCACATCATAGGCCTCTCCGCCTTCACACACATCGTTAGGGGTATTTTGGTCTTTCAACCAAATAAGCTTTACTTCACCCTGATAAACAAGGAATGCAGAGAAAAAGATTGGGTACTTCAGCATAGGGAATGACGCTTTAACACAAAATGCCAGGGCTGCTTTGTCTTTTCAACCTTTCCGGAACACATCCCCACGAATATCTTATGCACTCCAGATTGTAATCTACAAAGAATTAATTTTTGCATCAAAATAGAATGAAAGAAATTAAATGCGAACTAGTTTTTGGTGTCATATATTGATACATTAAATGCAGCAAAGGGGTTTGGATATAGGGGAATCAAGTACTTGTGTAAATATATCTTCTCTCCTATGATTGGACATACATAAATGAAAGGCTTGACAGCTCTTAATTGTGTGTATTTTCTTGTCAAAATCCAAAAGGAACCATAAGTAAACTAATAACGAACTTGTTCTTTTTAATATTGACTAATACATCATCTTCTTCCTTTATTCTTTTCTTAGTAAGTAATCTATACTTCCTCTCTTGTTTCTCGCTTATCCAGACATGAATAATTTCCTATGCTTGATTATCTATACATGACAACCAGAAACAATTTCACTTCTTTGGCTTTCATATCTGTCCACTATCTGTCAATCAAATAAACTGCAAGTCACTCTTCTTTGATAAATTCCAAGAGAAGTACTGAAGGACCCAAGTTAGCGTGACAATACGATAGCATTGTTTCCTTCATATAGAATTCTAGAACACTGCAATAGCAGTCACAATTTTCAATTGAATATTTTCTTTAGAAGCATTTTCAAACAAGTTCAGGAAAAGGCAACAGGTAAAAGGATGCTGCAGAAACAAAAAAGTGGAAAGAAAATTTCAAGGAGAAATTGATACCATACATGATCTAAGGAAATATATATCAGGTTTCCAAAATGTTAACAGTTTTCTCATTTAAACCGATTCTCAGATTCTTTAACGCACAGCTCAATAACTTGATGAAAACAAGGATCACATTGAGCTTCTCTGATATAACAATTTAGACATTAATGTATGAGATCATACATTCAAAATTAAATTCATGGCAGAAAAAAGTTTTCAGCAAATAACAAAAATTCTACATGATCAACCGAATAAACTGGTTGTAAGAACCAACACCCAAGCAGCTGGAATTCACAGTTGAACCAAAAATAGCAACCAACAAGACGTCAATTGAAAGTTTTGGATGATATCCTGCTAAAATTGCCTAAAGTGTTTAGACAGAAACAGTACATAGATTTTGTCACAGGGAGCATGATCTTATACTAATAATGTCCAACTGTACGGATGAGTAGGACATCCAATCAACTAAAAACAACCATCCTTATCCTCTGTGAATATCCCACAGGATGGTCACAACAACATTCTGTAGCTCCTCTATCCCTAAGAAACTTAGTAATATGAAGCCGACTAATTTCATCATTGGCATGGTAAGACTCGAGGCTAACTAGGAGAAGCACCAAAGTCAAAATACTACCACCATCCCTATTGAATCAAATAAGATAAAAAGGAAAAAGGAAAACAAACAAAAGCTTGCTGGATGGGAAGATACCACCAGTGACATCTCTAATATTAAGTAAAGCAGGATTTTCCAAGGCGAAGCCAATCTACTATTCTTAGTAAGACGGTTCTTGAACTACGAAGTCGGTAACGGACCGCTTAAGCAATAACTGTCTCTTTGATTTTCCTTTAGTTTTTGATGGTCAAACCAAATAAGAAAATAGTCAGATAACTTTCCTATTGAGTACAAGTTTTTCCTAGCCTTTTTGGATGAAAAGCTGCTAAGTTAACCTATTTCTTGTGGGCACCGCTTCCTTCTTGATAAACTAAGCAGACCACTGTCTCTTTTCCTATTCAATCCCATGTTTACCACATTTGGCTGATAAAAATACCACCGATTAATTGAAGACAGGACTAGAACAAGCAGTATGAGTCTATCAATTCCTCCACTTGGTTGCATGCCCTTGTCATAGTAAGAGCAAGGAAAATGGTATTATACTATAAGGCATCTTAATGCTGGCGTTCATAATCTTGATATTATTAGAATCACTTTCAAAGTAAATAGTACCAAAGTACCACGCAATGAAATCGACAATTGTTACATTCACATAATATATAGAGTCATTCAGCAAGCTCTTGTTCAATCTCTGTTGGAGTCAAACTATAATCACAATAAATTATTTGCACTATAAATCCAGTAAATTAATTCATTTTGGATGTAAAAATGGTGATTGACTCAATATATCTGATTCTCTCTCAACAATAATGTTAAGATTCCTATGCATTTTTGTAAGAAATTAATTCGTTTGTGAGTATAATGAAAAATACATACGCTTCAATGGAATCACTATTCTATACACAACTAGTTACTTTCAGCACATGCTTCCCCAGATTGAAGAAATTAGAATAAATCAAGTGAATTAATGATTCAACTTTATTTTCAGCTAGTTTAAGTATGATCAAGAAGTATAATCTCAGTGTTAGATTATGGTCACAGCTAGCAAATCTCAGTAAACTTTACTATTGTCAGGTAGCAAAATCAACTGTAAGATAGCTAGAAATATTGCAAGTTCCAGCAACTGTGCAGCTAATAAGCAAATTCATTACATGCATAAAAGCTGAGTACAATAGTCCTTATCCAAGATGATTAGATACATGACAGAAAATGTTGATAAAAAGGTAAAAGATAACAAGCATAATCTGACGCAATAATCTGCTTGAGTAAAACCTTAAATGTGTCTAGTCCACATTTTACTCTTAACAAATTCCTTGAATGAGTACCTGCCATTGTCACATAGTTCGCTTGAATATCTGACATTCATCATCAGTTGCTTCATTGTAAAAGACTTTGATGCCTCTGGCAGAATTTCACATATCGCCGCCATGTATATTTGTCTAATCACTAAAAGCCACATACTCGTACAAAATGCATGGTATGAACACCCATAAATTCATGTAAAATAAGTGCTAGTTCGAGCATGCATGATCCTAAGGAAATCTACTAACAACAGATTGAACGTGCACGTTCTCTGATTCGGTAAGCTCTATCCACAGTCAAGAAGCACAACCCTTTATACAGAGCTAATACTTGGGCAGTGTGGATATATTTCATAAGTAAAAGGCCTGGAGTGCACTGCTTTTAGGAACCTGAGGGGAGCATATCACTTCTTATATTTTAATTCCTGACTTACTGGAAGAGTTTGTACATTGAAAGACAACTACGAACAAGAAGAACGTAGAACTAACTACAGGTGTGTACCAGATCAACATTTGATGACAGTGGAAGAGCAAATGACTTATCATCAATTTTTGAAAAGTTTGGTTTCTATCCTTAATCTCCCAACTTTATTTACAGCATCTGCATGTTCCCCATGGTGTTGCAGGAACAGTATTGGCCTTAATTAGCTCCTATAGATTATTTGATTTTTCAACAATATCTCATATCTTGCTCTTGCCTCATTAAAACAAGGTACATATCTTTCATTCTTGGGCTGAAACTTTAGTCCAAATAGTAAATATTATCAAATTAAATAGACAAGGATGACTAAATACATTCAATGAACATATCACAAAATTGCTTCAGTTTGCATAAATTAGTTAACATATAGTCCTCAGGAATGCATTTGTTTTTCTCTTTTTTCTTTTTTGCTTTTCAAATGTTGCATTCATCATCATTTGACAAACAAAAAAATAGTAATGAGAAGTCGGTGTGATGCGTACTGCGTACTGCGTACTGTCAGGATCCATGTCTGCTGCAACATCACTTTCCATAGAATGCAAATTGCATTTGAAACCTGGATAGTTGAACCTAGAAAGCCTCACCCTATCCTTGAGCCAAAAACAAAGCTATCTATGCACGATTGTGACGTTCATCTCTCAGAGCCAAGTCTCTAGCAGCTTCATTGGCTTCTTCATAGACATGGTAAACTGCACAAGTTATACGCTCCAGCAAGTCAAAAATTTCTTTCAACCTGCACATGGTCATTTCATTTGGCTCAGGGTGACCATTAACATATTGGACAAGTATAACATTATCCGACTCCACAATCAACTTCTGTGCATTCGGATTTCCTTCCACGCATTTGACTAACCCCTCCCACAAGGCCTCCAGTCCAGCAATCACATTGTCTACAACATGATGGTACCACTGTAGCTGCCTAAAAGCATTCCAGTTTCATCTTGGAAGACGCCACTATATCGTCCTTGCTGATCACCAGCTTTACCAATCCCACAGATGTTTAGCTTAATCCAACCTGGAGGGGGAGGAACGGAGTTGCATCTTAAACGACGAGGCCCACAATATTCACCAAAAAATTGCGCCCATCACTCACTGCTTATATCGATTTGCATATCTTCCAAAATATTTTCTTCAAGAGACCTGCAAGACGAAAATTAAAAGTGAAATCATAAGAATGAAATATACTTTACCCTCCTGTGGTTCCTTCAGCTCACCTTTATCACTCTACAGTTTCGTGTAAGAAAATAATTTCGAAGTACTTTGCATATTCCAAAAAAAAGAATCTATGCTCTCCAGCTAGCACTAAAATAATTTGCATGAGTAGACATCTTATCACGAGAGAACGAAAGGAAACAATCGTACAGAGAGAAAGTAAAGGGATGATGACTTCAACGATATGCTAACTGGCAGCACCAATGTTTCCCAGAATCAACAGAACTACATAAGGGAACTGTAGTCAACAATAAAGGGAAAGTTCAGTATCTAGTCTCACATTTATGTACCTTTGCATATCCAACCAAGAACAATCTTCTTTGTCATTTCTTCTATTTACTATAATTTCAGTCACTGAATCAAAAAAGATAAATCTGTTCAGTGTACATGTCGTGAGTCCGACCAATAAATTCTCCAACTTGAATCAAGATAGAGAGAAATCCAGTACCAGGCAGTGAAGTTTCCATGTCAAGATGGGATCCACATCAAAGAAATGCCAGGCAAATTTTGAGAACACGTTAGTATAGATCTCTGCATAGCTAGTTTTTATGTCAACCTCTGTTGTGAAGGGGATAATTCTCTCCAGGCGTTGCACTGTTTCTCTATTCAAACTACATGGTGAAATAGTGGTCAACGCATCACGAAATGAGTTTGTCAGCTGAAAAATCTGGTAAATACAAGACGAAGACCAGTTTGCTCCCAGCAGGTTGCCTATAAGACAATAACTAGGAACAGGCATGTAGAACATTGTTGGTCCCTGAACTTGCCTCTTACAATTTTCATCAATGTTCAAAAACCTCAAAACCCAGTTCCTTCAAAACTATGATATCAGCTGAAGAAAAACCAGGATCGTACACTTCTATATTGCCAATCCAATTGGAAAAGTCTCGTTTTAGTAGGAGAACTACGGCAAGCTGAAACTGTGAATGAAAACTGTATTCCATGCTTCCCAAAGCATAGATTACCACCTGCACATGTGAATGGGAGCCTAAAAGGCAAAACAAATGATTTTGAATTGTTTCATTCCATTTGAGCTCGAAACGCATTCCAGCATACAATTCAGAGTCCTCAACATTCTTTAAGCACCAGGTTCAGATTAACCTTGGACTTTAGCAATTTAAACACAATTTGGAACAGCTAATAATGCAGTAAGTCTCTCTTGTGTTCTGGAGTTAATATAAACCTGTAAGTGTAGGACTTTAAGTGCATAATTTAAACCTGTAAGCGTAGAGCTTTAAGTGCAAATAGTAGCAGGCTGAAGTAGCTTTTCAGCTATAAAAATGCATTTCCCATTATCTGCAAGTATAGAACTCAAAATTACAGAAAAATTGATACTCCGAAGTGCCAAATCACAGATCTAATCTGAAGGAAAAACATGAATCATATTTTTTCAGAATTTCCTCTTTCCATCTAAAGTATAACGTAGTCTGTATTTCATCTGGATATGTTTTACGAATTAACAAGCATTGCAGTTGAACTGCACGGTAGGTTTGTGTACACACTATCCTCCCCAGACCCCACTTGTGGGACTTTACTAGGTTTCTTTTGTTATTGTTGTTGTTGCAGTTCAACTACAGCAAATAGTTTCTCTTCTGAACTTGAAATGAAGAGGCAACAAAGGAACCTTTTTTTAATGGCGCGGTGACTGGGCCAATTTGCGCACAACTGAACTATTTCACCGGATACATGATACCTCCCACCAGTACACATACCAGGTAACTTGCCCCCAAGGCTTAGGCAGATGAGAAGAAATCACCTAATGTTTTCTACATAGACAAAAGTTATATATGAGAAAGGAGTATTTTGAACACAGAAAAATATAGGGCGAAGGACATACATGAGAAGGAAATGCTACATCCTTCAGTGGAATTCAAACAATCACTAATTACACATGCAATTTAATGGAATCCTCACAAAACACATACGTATAGTTTAGTTTTACAACCAAACCAAGAAATAAAAATAATAAGAAAAATACAGTGCAAGTATTTGGAATTGAAGAGGCTGCCCAGAAGTAATTAATGAGAGCTTTTGGAATTGCAGTAGTTATCCGCTTCGACTAACTTAATATCAAACAAAATCAATACGAAAAAAGAATTTTAAAAAATAAAATAAAAAAAACACTTTCCACAGCGCCAAAAGTTTTTTTCTAAAACAAAAAACACCAAATGTATGAAGGAAAAGGGATAGAGAGAAAGAAGTAGTACACTTACACCTCGATTCCGCCGGCGACGAGATGGCTTAGGTAGGTGTAGAAAGCGCGCTAAATAAAAACGAAAGGAATGCAAGTCCAGCTTCTCAAAGCAAGGAGAATGTAAGGAGCACACCTCAAAAAGAAAATTAGTCAGCAATAAATAAGAATAAGAAAATATTAGACTAAAAATGAAAGTGCATCCTATAAAATAGGAGAGAGGCTTTATTGGAAATACAGGTTTTATTTTCACGAGACATATTTACTTTTACACGTAATAAGTCTGTTTTTATACATAAAAGATCTAAAAATATTATTTATTAATTTTAAAATTATAAAAGAACGTGATGTATTACTAGCCCTGCTTAAAACGTACCATAAAAATAATAAGAGCAATGTTAAAAGTTCGATTATCCTTAATTTCAGTATAAACACCAGCAAATATCCATGTCAACTCGGGCTGGCCATTTGCGCAATTCGAATTGAATATGAAAAGTTCGATTTGAATTTTTGATTGCCGAATTAAATAAAACTAACAATCCAAATTCACATCAAATAAGTTTGAATAGTATTCACTTTAAAATTTGATTTTAGATTAATCAACTTGGTAATTTTTGAATTATCAACTTTGAATTTATAAGTTAGTTGCTTCTTCTTATAAAAATAAACTTGCAAATAAAATATTCATGTCAAATTGCCTTAATAATTCCTCATTCCCATACTATTATCCAAATAATGGGTGTGAAAATGGTGTGATTACTCTCTTAGCAGAAAATACAAAAGAGGAAAATGCAAACCCACAAAGAATGTGCATCCCAACTTCAAACAATTATAAATCCAGGAGGTTAAGCACTACAAGACCATATATTACGTTGAAGAAAATTGTAACCCAAATAATTGCAACATTGAACAACCCAGAAAGTGAACAATGAAATATAGTAAAACCAAATATCAACAGTTTGCAAACATGCGACAACTCAATCAAAATCTATTTCAGCTTGCAGGTGATTGACTTAATTTACTATTGGAATAATATCTAATATATGTAAGATCAAATGTAAGGCACAAAATATTTCGGAACCTCAAATACAAAATCTGAACTTTTCAAAAATTAAATCCAAATTCCAATTATAATTCAAAATTTCGAAAAAAATATCAAAAAAAGTTCGGTATTCAGTCTGGATTTCGATTTTGTCCAAACTTTGTCATGCTCCTAATTTTTTTTAATTTTTTTTTGTTAACATTACCCCTAGTAATTAGTATCAGCCTTGAGCAGCTTGTGCAACTCCTGTTTACAGAAGAAAAAATTATGCATGCATATTTGTTATTTATAAATAAGTCAATAATCATATGTAAAATTAACCCTAAAAGATAATATACATTGTGTACTGTGACTATTTGTTTGAATTTTTTCTCTTGATGAAAGTAAACCTTAGTTTGTCATGGATTGAGCAAATGTAGGTATTCAAAGGAGTAATTTTGTGTTCCAATCTTGTACTTCCTGAACAATACTTTGCATCTGTAAGATTCTCCTCTCAACAAATCAAATAGCAAATTGTTCCGCGAATAAGTCCTCAGAAAATCGTATAAGCAATTACTACTCTTTTTCAATTCAAATTACCCAACACGCTACGTGATCCTTTTAGAAGTAAACTCCCTTATTAATACTCCTTTCTTTTTCTTTTTCTTTTTTTTTTTTTTTTTTTGGAAGGAAGGGATTTCTTAGCGAGAGGCTCATAGCATACTCACCATTAAGGATTGCGACTAAAAGGATATGATCTCTTCATTCTTAACTTGATATTTCGTGTTTGAGCAATTGAAATGAAAAATATTCTTGCTAGGAAGCGTTTTCCCCTTTAATGAAACTTATAAGATGCGAATCCGGATTAATCAGGTCCGAATGTATATATCAAACATTAAATGAGAAACAAAAAATATATATAGCATACTCATTTATATCATCATTACATGTTTTGAATACAAAAGTTGTACAATTGGAAAAATTAGATTTGCGGGAAAGCGCGAGAAGAAGGTTTAGTGTTTTGAAAATAAATGTGGAGACAATAAGGGCGTCTATCCATATTCTTAAAACAGGTGATCTTAGTAAACTTTCCTACTCCAGAATTCATGAGAATTATTCAAAGAAATGAGTAAGCTATTGCCTTCCCAGGTTTTCGTTTTGATATGTTCTCGTAAAATGCTTTTTTTTCTAAATAATAATTGAGAGTGTTTATTTTCTCATCAACTGAATGTGCATCATTTATCTTTGTTTAAACTAATAAACATGAAATTCAAATAAATTAATAATTAAATATCATATCTACAAAATATTACAGAAAACATCTAATTTACATTTTAACAAGTTGTTCGATAAAACATGTTCTAAAAACTAATTATAGTGGCAGTTGATGGTGGTGGTTAATGATAACGTTGTAAGATGGTGGCTAGTGGTGGTTAATGGTCATGGTTGGTGGAAATGGCTGACACTAACAGCTTGTTTGGATGGTTGTTACATATTGTATCGTATTGTATTGTTATCTCAAAATAATATTTGTTTTGATTGTTTCATTAAAATTGGTTGTATTGTATTGTTAAATCTATTGTCCCGGAACAATGAAAAGTCCCATTTTTGAAACAACTGATTTGGTATGGTGGGATTGTTTCCTCTTTTTCTTTCTAGTTATGCCCTAACTTATTACTCCATAATTCTATTTTATCCTTTACCTTTTTTTATTTTAACACCAAATCTCCAACTTATAACCCGAGGCGGATTTACGATTTCTAGTACATGGGTGCACTACTAAAAAAATGAGGAAAAAATGTATCTAGTGGGATTTGATCCCTATACCTCTTGGACAATAACTCAACATTTTATCAAATGCACCATTCAATCTTCTTGGAACATGAGTGCCAACCGTTAATATTATACTAATTTCAAAAAATATGTACATAAAATATTTAATTTTACGAAAAGACCACGGGTTCACGTGGCCCATAATTAAGCCTATAAATCTAACCATGCTTATAACCTACTTTGTCTTAGTTCCCTTTTTTCTTTTTTCTTTTTTTTGCCGCTTCCAACTCCAACATAAAAGATATAAGTTTTGCCTTCTTTTTGTTTCAATTTTTCTCTTAATGTGATTTTAACTCTAATTCTGATTACTTTAACTCTAATTCTTTGTTTTGCTAATTCTCTTCCCTTTCTTTATCATGGTTCTTTATTTTTTTCTAATGATAGATAATGACACATTTGGTGATAAATTAAAGATATATTTGGTGATAAATTAGTAGAAATGAATTTTCTTAAATTATTTTTATGTGTAATTCTTGATAAATTTAATATTTAAACAATTAAGAATATTTTAGTAAACTTATCCTATATAGTACAGTACGATACAGTCAAATTAAACAGCAAAATGTTAATTAATGATAGCAAATAATGAAATCTATTCAAACATTATATTCATAAAACGATACGATACGATACAATATAATGCAATACAATACATTATAAAGCGATAGATAAGATTCATCCAAACAAGCTGTAAGTGTTTGTGCAGCGTAATTGATGATGGTTGTGAAATGATGCCTAAATATATTGATTGAGCAATAGTAATTGGTGAAGGTGATTAGTGGTGATAATTGATGAGGATGGTTGTGCAGTTGAGAGTACTGGTGATAGTGATTCGTGGTGAATGCGGTCAGTGATGACAGTTGTGCATTGTGAGCTTTTAGTGGAAATCACTCATGGCACTAGTTAGCTCTCGAGGTGGTTATTATTAGGCAAAAACCATCCAAAGATACAATTCCTTATAAGTAAGATTATTATTATTTTATTTTTTATATGGGACTTTGTTCATACACATTCAATAATTTCTTTTTTGAATTAAGTTTTATATGACTCATCATTATTTATGGGTTAATTTGGAGATTAATTATGTGCTACCCATATAATCTTGAGTATTTATAGTCACCGAAGTGCGTCTTCAAAGTTGCGGGTATAGGTTGTAAACCGGCCCTTAGACGGGCAAAAGTACTAATCCGGGCCCCACACCGCACTCCCCTATCTCCATAATCGTCCCGCCAAATCTGGCTCTTATACTAGTTGTCGGCTTAAGACGGCCCAGAGATACTCTTAACATGATGTGATATTGTCTGCTTTGCGCTAAGCCCGCACGATTTTCCTAAAAGATCTCATATTATTAAGAGTATTCAACTCTTTATAAGTAAACCATTTTACTATTTTCCACGTAAGACTTTGTTCACACACCTAACAATTACGTAGTTATAATGGTGCAGTGAAAATTAGTGGGAAACTATATTCACGTGAATCTTTTGAGTCAGGTTTAGCGAACCTTTTAGTGTTTGTATAAGTTAACAAACATTAACACTACGTATAAGATACGAACCTATTAAGTGCAACTAAGATTTTAAGAATATGTATATAACGAGTGGAAATCTGAATGATTCAAATCTCTATTAAGTAAGCGTCTTGCTTGATTAAGACAAGCATACTCTATCAAAATTACAGAACATTCTTCAATAACACCTATTAACCTCATCTGTCTGTCTTATATAATATCTTTTATAAGTCTATGATATCACTAAGATCGGAACTTAAGCACAAAATCAGCTGTAGTTTGGCAATTACAATAACCAAATCGACAGTCTTTAGACATCCTAGATAACCCCTGTCAGAAACCTTCGAGCCTGTACTAGTGGCAAAATAGATTTAAAAAAAATATATCTATCAATATTATCCATTAAAAAATGGGTTGAATAATAAACTTTTTAAATAGGGGTCAGATCTATATTATCCGTTTAAAAAATAGATAACCGATAGGTTTAACTTTTACATTTGCAAAGATTCAAATTAGAGGTTCCTCAATTTGATAGACTAAAAATCCTTCCAAAAGTTATCATATTCAAGAAGCCATGGATAATATGAATATCCATCCGTTTAACCCATTTTTATCGATATTAAACATTGATCGGATTGGATATTTCTTTTTATTTTTTGCGCTGCTTGTTTTTGACCTACCCATATTCGACCCAACACAGGCCCGCCCTTTGCCACCCCTAGCATGTAGCTTTGAGCTTGGCATCATATTCATAAGGTTGCTGCACAACAACAGGAAGAATATATTCAGAAGATCTGACTGTATTTCTTATTTAGACAATAGCTCAACTTGAAAATAAACAAAAGCTAGGCAAAAGACAGTCCAAAACTTCATGCAACGGACTTAAAAGCAAGAAACACTTAACTTTGGTTCCATTTTACCCCATCTTATATAGGGGTTAAGGATGAGTGAAAAAAGAAAAACGATCTGCTATGGATTGTGGAGTTAACAAGTGCTGATAAGTATATGAAGAATTCACCCAAATAGCCTTCCACCCAATCGCTTACACTAAAATAGCTGGTAGAGGTATAATATATGCATAATTTATGTATTATATGTGTATAACTGTATATAATCAATGTATAATCTATATATATGGCTAGAAAAAATAAACAATAAATATGACCGGCTATTTGCGTAAAGATCCGTAGTATATTGGGGAATCTTTTTTCTTGTTTCTTTTCTGGTCTGAAGATTCCAGTTCACTTCATAACTACCTGCCATTACATTTCATAGCATATCTATACACAGAATTTATATTGAATGGAAAATACCTCCCTGAAATCAAAGTGCACCAAATAATAAAGAAATATTAGCCTACAGCATAACAAAATATAGAACAGAATAGGAACAAGCCAACACCTTAAGAAACATGCTAAATAGGGTTGAAACTAACAGTCCACAACAGGGGGAAAAAAGCGGGTCTACTACAAGGATGTTCCGTTCATTTTTCAGATGGTTGGACATTAAAATGTTACAGCGTTACCTACTAGATAAAGTAGAATCACACAACATGAATAGTAATGTTACCTCTACGCTATATTTGAAAAGTTAATCATATTATGGACAGTGAAACTTTTTAAAGAGTTAACTAATTTTCAAACATGTTGAATTATAATTCATAGACAAAGAATATAGCCCATAAAATACTTTCTTTTAATCTTCCAAGATCAAGGATCATGCCAAATATACAAACTTCTGACACCCAATGCACAGAAGCAATTCTGTAGAAAATATAGTTAAACAGGTAGGTATATTGTCCTAAACATTCAAAAGCACAATAAAACAAAGGTTTAACGGGTAAATTCTCCAGAAAATTTAACATCCATTTTTCAAGTCTCTCCAAACTTGATAAAAACATCATTTCCCATAAAATGCAAATTGCATTTGAAACCTTAGTTCAACCACCTAGAAAGGTTCGCCTTACCCCTTGAGTGAAAAACAGAGCTATCTATTCACTATTGGGACATTCATCTCTCAGAGCCCAGTCTCTAGCTGTTTCATTGCTTCTTCGTAGATAGGGGCAACTATACAAGGAAGACGTTCCAGCAAATCGAAAATTTCCTTCAGCCTGTCCATAGTTATTTTATTTGGCTCAGGGCGATGGTTAACATATTGGACAAGTATAACATTATCGGACTCCACAAGCAACTTCAGTGCATTCGGTTTTCCTTCCATGCATCTGACTAACCCATGCCTCAAGGCCTCCAGTTCAGCAATCACATCGTCTTCAACATCAATGGCACCCTTATACCTACCTAAAAACGTTCCAGTTTCATCTTCGAAGACGCCACTATATCTTGCTGCCTGATCACCCTTTGTACCAATACCATAGATGTTTAGCTTAATCCAACCTGGAGCAAAACGAGTTGCATCTTAAACGACGAGGCCCACGAATTGGACCAAAAATTTGTGCATTTCTCTTAATAGTCACTCCCTCACTAGTCATATCGTCTGGCATATCACGAAAGTTAAAAGTTACATCTTTAGGGATGAAGTGCACCTTATCCTCCTATGGTTTCCTGTAAGCAAATACTTTCAAAGTACTTTGCATAATCGAACCAACAAAATATAGATTCTCCAACTATCAGTTAAACCAATCACATATTATTGTACACATCTTATCACGAGGAGAAAGAAATGAAACATCATACGCGGATAGAAAGAAAAGGGCTAATGACTTCAATGATATGCAAATTGGAGAGTACATTTGTTTCCCAGAATCAACGGAACAACAATAGAGAACTGTATTTGATAATAAATGGAAAGTTCAGTATCTAGTCTCACAACTAAGCACCTTCGCACATCCAACCCAGAATATCCCAGATTGTCATTTCCTTTACTTTCTGTAATTTCAGTCGCTGAATCAACAAAAGATAAATTAGTTCAGTGCACGAGTCACAAGACCAACCAATAATTTCTCCAACATGAATCAAGATAGAAAGAAATCCAGTACCAGGCAGTAATGTTTCCTTGTCAATGCTGGGATCCACGTCAAAGAAATGCCAAGCAAATTCTAAGAACAAGTCAGTGTACATCTGATCGTCGCTAGGCTTTATGTCAATCTCTGTTGTGAAGTCGAGAATTCTCTCTAAGCGTAGCCTTGTTTCAAGAAGAACACAATTACATTGTGGCATATTGTCAAAGTACCGCGAAATGAGTTTGTCAGCAGAAAAATCTGGTTAATACAAGATGAAGACCAGTTGGCTCCCAGCAGGTTGCCAATAAGATGATAATAAGGATTAGGCATGTAGAACATTGTTGGTCTCTGAACTTCTCTTACAATTTTCATCGATGGTCAGTACCTCAAAACCTAGTTCCTTGAAAACTATGATATCAGCTGGAAACATGTCAGGATCGTATATTTGTATATTGCCAATCCAATTGGGAAAATCTCGTTTGAGTAGGAGAACTACGGCAAGCTGAAACTGTGAATTAAAACTGTATTCGATGCTTCCCATAGCATAGATTACCACCTGAACATGTGCATAGGAGCCTAAAAGGCGAAACAAATGTTTTTGAAATGTTTCATTCTGTTCGATATCGGAGCACATTCCAGCATAGTATTCAGAGTTCTCAACATTCTTCATCATCAGTTCAATCTCTTTAAGCAGTCTTTTTGCCTCATCTTGTATCTAAAATTCATCCATAAACCCACCGCAGTTCATCTTGATCATCAGTTCAACCTCTTTATGCTGCTTTTCTGCCTCATCTTGTATCTGAAAATCATCCATAAACTCACCGCAGTTCATCTTGATCATCAGTTCAACCTCTTTACGCCGCCTTTCTGCCTCATCTTGTATCTGAAAATCATCCATAAACTCACCACAGTTTGTCGTGATCATCAGTTCAACCTCTTCACTCAGTTTTTCTGCCTCATCTTGTATCTGAAAATCATCCATAAACTCACAGCAGTTCGTCTTGATCATCAGTTCAACCTCTTTACGCTGCTCTGCCTCATCTTGTATCTGAAAATCGTCCATAAACTCACTGCAGTTCGTCTTGATCATCAGTTCAACCTCTTTACGCAGCTTTTCTGCCTCATCTTGTATCTGAAAATCATCCATAAACTCACTGCAAATCATCTTGATCATCAGTTCAACCTCTTTACGCCGCCTTTCTGCCTCATCTTGTATGTGAAAATCAACATCGGACTCCATATTCTTCTCGCAATTCATCTTGATGCCCCAGATAAGCGTTGGACTCTACCAGTGTGATTTGAAACAGCTAATAATGCAGCAAGTCTCTCTTGTATTCTGGAGTTAATATAAACCTATAAATGTAGAACTTAAAAGTACAAAATCATTAGAAGGCTGAAGTAGCTTTTCAGCAAGAAAAATGCATTTCTCATTGTTGTTAAGTCTAGAACTCAAAAGTACAGAATTGCAAGCAAGCTAAAACTTGCTGAACATGTATGCTGCTTGTTTGAAGCCACAAAGATATTTCAATAGGCAACTCAGTCGACGTCTTCACTATTACGAGTTGGTTCAATTTAGATAAAAGAGCGCAGTGAGAGATAAGAGGAATATGAACATACCGCTCTTTCTTTAACCCATCACTAAGTTCAAAAGCCGTGTTCTTCTAAACTCAACTTCTTTCATTTACGGCGCTCCAGTCACTTACTTTCTTTAACACATCCAATACAAATCTTGTATGATTTGCAATCATTAAGCTCAAAAACTAAGTTCTTCCGAAGTAAACTTCATCCACCTTAAGTATGTAGCAGTCCTCTATTTTCTTTAATGTATTAAAAAAGAATCACACAGGATTTGCAACAATTAAGTGTGAATACAAGCTCTTTTGAATTCAATTTCTTCCATCCAGGTGTGTTCTAGTCACCTACTTCAACTGTCATTACAAATTCACAAAGAACATTTGCACTAAATGAAAATTGATACTCTGAAGTGCCAATCACAAATATAGCTCAAAGGAAAAACATGAATTTCGAATTTCCTCTGTATTACAGCTGGATACTTTTAATGAAGTGGCAACAAATGAACTAGTATTTTTTTCTATGACGGTGGTGTCCGGGCTTGTTGTGCACACCTCGACTATTCCACCCGGTACCTCATACCTTTTGCCAGTAACTTGGCGCATGTACCAGGTAACTTTGTCCACTAGGACTTAGCATATGGATGAAATAACTAGTGTTCTTAGCCTTCCTTGAGATTTGAACATTAAACCTCATGGTTCTTCTCTCACTTCATTGGCACGTGGCAACAAAAGAACTTAACAAGTCATGAAATGACAAATTTGGTTTCTACACTATGTTACTCGGACTCTCCAAAAGTGCTACCGCACCCGTGTCGGATCCTCCAAAAATGCACTAAATCTGGAGGATCCAACACGCACCCAACAATATTTTTGAAGAGTCTATGTATAGACAAATATATGAAAGAGGACCTTTTCAACACAGCCAAAACTATACATACAGAAGGAAATGCGAGATCCTTCGGTTGAATCCGAAAATCACTATTATCAGTGCAATTTAACGGAATCCTCAGAAAACACATACTAAAATTTAGGTTGTAAAAAACACATAAGTACTACAATTTAGTTTTACGACGTCATGTGAAAAAAAAAAAAGGAAATAAGAAATACGACAGCAAAATATAAGATACTAACAGCAACGGTTTCTGAAAATGTGGAAGTGTTCCCTAAGTAAATGGCGATTGAAGAGCTACCTTCAAGTCATCGCTTTACCTGAATACAAAACACATAGCAATATAATTTAGTTTTACAACCAAAAAAAAAAAGAGGAAAAATGAGAGCAAAAGAGGCGATACTGACAGCAACAAGTAATGATTTTTTCTTAGCGAGAAAGAAGTGAAGGAGCACCAAAATGTGATTGAAACAGAGAGAAATGAAAGGATTTCTACTGATTGAACTCACCCGAATTACAACTAATACTGTAAGAAGGAAGGAAGGTTCCAGAATTGCATGAACCCCGGCCCCTAGTATCTCTGATCATATTTCCCTATACAATAGTAGCTGCCCACTGTCGCTCTGCCCTCAACGTATTATATGTGTTTTTTGGCATTTTGTACCGTACAGTACAGTAGTGCTCCAAATATGTTGGCCGCGCGTTTGTCCCTGTTATCTCCAAGCACCATTTTTTGCACCATTTTGGTGCAAACATCAAAATGGTGCAAATTAACTCCAACCCATTGCACTATTTTTTGCACCAAAAAATAATATTCCTTTTATATTATTCTCTCTCTTATATTATATTATTTTCTTTTACTTAAATTTTATTTTATAATTTCAGAAAAAAAAGGATTTTTTTTCTTTTTCTTTTTTACTTATCCATCCCATGTAATTCATAATCCTTTGTTATAAATCATTTAACAAAAATGAATAATGGATAAAAGAAGTCAACAATTTCAACAGCCACAACCACAACAATCATCTGCCCCATACACTCCATATTTTAATGATATTGGTGGATCTGGAAACGACCTACCAGAGTACTAAATTATTGTTATAATTTTCTAAATTATTATGTTGTTTAATGTATTTTAAATTTTAATGTATTGAACATTGTTATGTTATTGATCATTGTGTTGTTATTGAACATTGTGTTATAATTGTGTTATATATTCGAAATTATTATGTTATTGAACATTGTGTTATTTATTAACAACATATTATATTTTATATTTGCAATTTTCATTTTTGTGATGATTATATTTTTTAATACAATTATAACTTATAATAAAATTAACTTACAATTTTATATAAAATAATATATACGAAAATTAATTTATAAAACTTACACTCCAAAATTAAGATGTAAAATTAATATTATAAGCTATTACATAAAAAATAAGTAGGTATATTAGAAATCTAAAATTATGAATTAAAATTTATAATATGTTAAATTAAAAGTGTTATATAATAAAAAGATATAATAAAATATTAATGAATAGTAATTGTGTAGATGAATAGGTATATTAGGAATCTAAATGTAACAATTAAAATTTATAATATGTTAAATTAAAAGTGTTATATAATAATAAAATAATAATAATATATTGATGAATAGTAAAATGGTACAATGAATAGTGTTGCACCAAATTTGGTGCAACACTATTCATGCACCAAAATGGTGCAAAATATAGTGCAAGATTGGAGCTCCAATGCATCATTTTTTGCACCAAAATAGCATTTGGTGCAAAAAATGGTGCAAGGTTGGAGATGGTCTTACTACGCTGACAAACTTGTTGAAAAGCGTGCTACAAATAGTAATGCAGGTTCAGAATTAAAATAATCAAGTTTCCCTCTTCCCATTTTATTTGACTAAATATGAAATTTGAAGAAACAAAACCAAAAAAAAAAAAAAAAGGACCTTTGGCATATTAATTAATTATATGCAGAGTATCAAAGTTGTTTTTAAATTATCAACAATTAAATTTGAGTGATGTTTTTTTGTCGAGCTGAGGGTTTTTTTTGAAACAATCTCTATATCTCCCCAGGATAGGGTAAGGTCTGCGTATACGTTGCCCTTCTAACACCTCACTTGTGGAATTTCACTAAATTTATTGTTATTGTTGTTAATGTTTGACTAGGGACTACCCCTTGTATTCTTTATTCCCTTAACATGGTTAATAAAATCGAGGATGGATTTGTGTTGTTATACACTTAATTAATAAGAAATTCAGAAAGATTCAATTAGGTCACTGAGATTTAAAATTGCGACGTCACTATTTAAGTTATAGTTTTGAATCATTAAATTATATCCTTGAAGATTTACACTTAAATGGTACAAGATAGAATTGTGTAATCTTTTAATCGCTAGTCTGAGCTAGCATTATTGGTTCCAAGTCCAGATAAACGAGAAGCATTGTCATAAGTGATGCCAGCCAACGTAAAATTAATCAATTCATAATAAATCGTTGTTATACAAATATGAACAGTAAAAATTGATATAAGCGACTCCAACTTATTTGAGACGGGGCATAACTATTGTTGTTGTAGAAAACAAAATAATGCAAGTCAAGGCGTGCATTCCCTTGCTCCAGCATATGTAGAGGGAGCAAACTTACCTGTTAAGATGCTCCGGTCTTTGGTTGACGCTATTATGTGGAAAAGACCCTGATTTTCTCAAAGATTAGAGATGTCATTGGTACTATGTTTCTGTCTTTGACAGTACTCAGGATTCCAAACCTCCAGTGAGCGACTATAAACGATTATGTCATTGAGGTTTTCCACTACAAAATGGTCAAGGTAATTATTTTTACAAGTAGGTTGCAACTCTAATACCATTCAATTGCATAATGCATTCGTCTCCTTAAATCGTTTGTCTACTTTTAAGTTTATATCTCTAAGTGTATGTGGCCATGAATTGCATGTTGTTATAGGTTAAACACTTTATATATTAAACTAGGTGTTTAAATTTAACTTTGAATTGGTTTGCGAGCGTTGAGGCTTTCATCGAAACAAAAAGAGAGGCCCAGCTGTTACTTTTTTATGTGTTAGCCAGGTAAAAGGCTCTTGACTATAAATAAATTAGTGTATTAAGTAAAAAAAACGTCCATACTTAAGTTGTTTATTTTTGCTGCGGCAGCATATGGGGTTTTTCTCTCTTTCTTTCGGAACAAAGTCGAAAATAAGTTGTTCAGAAAAAGAAAAAGATACATCTCATACAGTGACAATTATGTTTTTGATTATTTTTTCCTTGACGAAAATAAATCCTTAATTTTGCATGGACTTAAAAATGTAGATATAAAGGAGTATTTAGTTTTTCCAACCTCGTAATATTTCAGCTATACTTTTACATCAGATCATTTCAACAGATCAAATTACAAATATGATTTGCAGAACAAGTCGTAAGTTTCATAACTAACTAGTAATTATGACTCTTTAGTTCAACTACCAAGCAGCATACGTGAATCTTTATTAGTAAAAAGCCAGATCAATACTTTTTCTTTCTTTTTGTATTTCCTAGAAAGGTGAAGACACCACATGCTCATAACCATCATGATTTGAAATAGAAGAAAGTAGTACAATTGGAACTCATAATATCGGTGCAAGATTTGGAGGCAATCAGGCCTTCTTGCCTTCGAAGATGAATCTTTAAGTAAACATTCTAATGATTTTATAAATTAACATACATTAAGGTATGTAAAATATATGAATGAATCAAACCTGTTAAGACCAAATACGTTTATAAAGAAAACAAATGCACACAATGAGTTGAGCTCTGAAACATTGATTCAGACCTCATCTATTAATTGAAAACAAGATGGGGCAAAGCATCATGGCTGACTAAAATGATAATACTCTGTTACAATTACAAAACCTTCCCTCAATAGCATCTATAACCTCATTTGTCTGGCTTATACAGTACCTTTTAGGAGTTTTTGGTATCACTAAGATATGAACTTAAATACAAAATCAGGCTGCAGTTTTTGCAATTAACTAATAAACAAATCAGAAGTTTTCAGATATCATAGATAGCCCCCCCGTCTGAAACCTTTCAGCCTGTACCTTTGAACTTCGCATCATATTCATAAGGTTGCTGCAAGAACAGGAAAAATACATTCAGAAAATCAAACTGTGTTTCATGTAAGGAAAAGCACAGCCAGAACTTAAACAAGAGCTAGGCAAAAACTGTCAAAACTTCATATAACAGTTATAACCAAAAAACACTTTGGTCGATTTTACCCCATCTTATATAGGAAGAAAAGGGTGAGTGAAAAAAGAAATGAATGCTCTAGGGAATTAACAAGTTCTAATAAGCATATTCATGCTTCAGGGAAGTGAGAACAAAGTGCTTATGCTGTCAAAATTATTCCGGAAGTTCGCAAGCTGCCCAAAGTTTGATGAGTTGGGTAGAAGAATGTGAGGTCTAGTAATTATCACTGTGAAACAAGTTCTTATTGGGGAATCTTTTATTTGTCTGAACTCAAATTCCACTTCACAGCTACCTACCACTGCTTCTCATGGAATATCTTTACAAAAAGTCATATTAAATAGAAAATATCTTCCCAGACATCAAAAAGCCACAAATAAAAGAGAAATATCAACCTACACAACAAGAAAACAGAATAAGAACAAGTCAACACCTTAAGAAATAGACACATAGGGTAGAAACAAACGTTCAGCAACCCCCACCCCCCCAAAAAAAAAAACCAAATTTCATGAACCGCTTATGCATTGGAAGAAAGAGATAAGGACACGAAAATGCTAGGAGAACTCAGACATTTACCAAGAAGATGGCTGAAATCGATCTGCCAGCAAACCATCTCTTGTGCATAGCTTGCTGAGCACGAGATGCACCTTCGATGCTATCAAACCGCAAGTATACGTAACCAGAGCTATTCCTGCCAAAAGATGCTTCAAGATCAACAGCTGAAGAAAATATCGTTAATTTAATAGTAAGCAGCCAATTGGAATAGCTGCTTATTAGAGGATGGTACTTGAGAGAGATTTGTCCATAAGAGGAATGAAGCACCAGCCACTTGTAAATCAACAGGTCATTTGACAATCAAATTTGAAGCCTTATCAGAGGGACCAAAACATGGCATAGTTTAGCTTGACTGCCAAAAGCGACTTTGGTCTTTTCCTTTTTCTTTTTAAAACCAAAAGCAACTGGGACAGCATCTCTGTGCTGCCAAGAAGAGCAAAAGGAAAAACCTACCCAGAAGGTCTCACAAACCAAACTAAAGGATATGCCAGGCAAAGGAATAAATGCATTTTATAAGTCAAAAGAGCTCAAAATTTGACACCAAATAAATTAACCACATACTTGTCCACATGGATGTGCTTGACCCTGCCATACTTGGAACACTCCTCCTTTACATCATCTTTAATATCCAAATCAAATTCTGGATCCGTCTGCAGCACATACTTGAAAGATTAATATTATTGAAAAAAATAGAGAATAAGATATGCACCTCCCTAGCCTTGATGGTCAAAAATGTACTGTTAAATATGAAATTCCACGGGGACACGAACCTCGGTTGCAGGATCAAACATATTTTTTAATAGCAAACACTCGCTGGGAATTCCAATGGGTTCAGGAGCCATGGCAGCAATGACTTGCGTTGGGAGCATATTCGGAAAAGCTGTTGCCCCACCTATGGGCATGCTCATCTGAGCTGGAGCTGCTCCATTAAGTGCAGGAACTCCAAGTGTACCCGCAACACTGTCGAGGAAAGTTTGAGCATTAAGTTTGGGACATGAAACATGGCTAACCACCCCCCCCTTTGGGG
>MCJB01016946.1:57744-74773 GCA_002018475.1 Nicotiana obtusifolia
GGGGGGGGGGGGGGGGGAAGACAAGAACTCCGGGAGAAATCTGGACAAACCTTGAAGCAACACCGCTGCGGTCCAACTTTGCCATAAGCATGGCCCTTGACTGAGCATTTAAGGCCTGGAATATAGACAAAATGATTCATATGAGTATGCATTTAATAATAGAGCTGACAACAATTAGCAGCCTAAAGTTTTCTTCTGACAGTTCTTTCCCTTCTCTGTCTATATATTATCAGAGAGAACGAATTCATCAGATTCCTAATTTGCATTCATATTCAGAGTTACCAAAAAGAAAAAGAAAAAAGAAAATATAAATTTTCGTCAATTTAAAGAGAAAGAAAGAGGAAAGGAAGACTTCCCATTAGATATCATATTATGAACAAAATGAGCCTATTGCTTCCTGAGAAGCTTCAGAATGGATTAGCCTAAAGAAATACGAGTTCAGCTTTCTAATACTTCTACTTCCTAGGATGGATCAAATCAGATCGCTGCTACTGAGCTGCTTTGAGGGTGGTTTAATCAAAAATGGCAAAACTATCCATCAACTAGGTGAAAGGGAGTATTCGCTGAGGGTGCACTTAGGTAACCTTTTTTTTTTTTTTAACACAGCGGTATTAGAAAGAAAGAAGAATGATCCCATATCATAAACTGGTTCAGCTTTTGCACATGTTCATCACAAACTTCTGGTCACAAAAACTATATCATGCATAACGTTGAAGAGATTATATAGCACTTCCTCTATTGTATTTTTATATGATAGTAGTTGACTAGACGGTATAAGATATTAATTTGAGTCGTGCATATTACACTAGAGGTAGCGTAAGAATATAAAAATGACGATCAAAAGTCAGTTTGGTATTGCAAACATCACATCAACGTTTAAGATTCAAATAGTAAAAAAATGAACTCTGTAGAATGCCAATGTCAATGCCAAAGCCAAACATTTTCCAACATCCCAAAATGAAAAGAGCGTCTTGTAAATAGTTCAGCAAGAATAGTTTCTTTAAGAACTAACAATTTTCAGGAACAGCTGGCTAATATATTGTTTCCTAGAGTAGGTAAAAACAAGAAATAACACTCGCACAGAATTCTGGTTTACAATATTCCAACACATAAAAAGAATTTTCCTAGGAGAATATGATATCACTCATTGAAAACAACATAAACCAGATAAATAAAGGAAGTCAAAGCACAACGTCCTAGCCTTGATAATGGCTCCATATTATAATTTTTTCTTTTATCATTGACCTTCAGTGTTATGCTCAGTAGGGTGCGTTCATGGTTCAGTTTCAATTTGGTTTGGTTTTCATCTAAACGGAAACCAAACAAACTACGTCAGTTTGTTAACTATAGAACTAAACCAATACAAATAGTTGCTTTTTCGGTTTTGTTGGGTTTTTCTGTTTATTTTCACATGAAATACAAATTCATTTCATTGCTATTAGAGCTAAAGACACAATTTCTAATACGTTAGCATATGCTTAGCAAGAATTGAACAAATGGATCAACCTATTATGTATTAAAGCATCTAGATGTGAGAAATTCCACATGAGACATGACCATTATTCACTTTCGTAGATCAAACAACAACCTTGCATCCATAAATGTTTCCAAATAATCTAACCTTAATGATTAAAACACTAAATTAATCATTCTTAAATAACTATAATATATAGACGGATACGAAAACTCTACAAAGCACCATGAGTATGCCTATATAACTTTTTTGGTTAAAAATATATAAAGTAGGTTTATAAAACAAATATTTATCACCATAAAAATTTAATAAATAACATATTTATAATACTCGGTTTGGTTATGCTCTTTCCTTGAATACTTAACCAAACAAAATGTTGTCAATTTTTTAATTGAAAACCAAACCTGAGTCAAAAGAGTTGGATATTATGTCGGTTTACTTTTGGTTTGATTCGGCTTTCTTTTAAATTTCCACTGAAAACAATCCAAGAACTCAAATTTTTCAATAACATAGGAGTGGCTTGTCCAAAAGAAGTAGGAAGAGAGAGAGAGAGAGAGAGACACTAGAAGCTTTAATGATAATGTAGTAAACTAGCACATCACTTTTCTCCGATTATGTCTAACAGAAAGCTCCTGTCAAATGAGAACACATCGATCGGCCGAGAGAGAGGGATGGGGAGAGAGAGAGAGAGAGAGACTAGAAGCTATAATGATAATGCAGTAAACTAGAACATCACTTTTCTCCGGTTATGTCTAACAGATAGCCTGTCAAATGAGAACACATGGATTGGCCTTTTACCACCGCTATCATACTCATAATTTCCAAAGTATCTAACCTACTTAAGGGAAAAGATGGCGTGCAAAGCCCTCCAATATAATGATTTAAGAGCAAACTCACCAAGCCACCTCCTTCATCATCATCAAAATCTGCAGTTTTAGCTCCAGCATCTTGTACTCCGACATGTTCAGTAACAGATGAAACCTGCATTGAACCAAAAAGGTTAGCCAAGGCTCAGTAATACAGCCATCCAACAGTATTTAGAGAAGCAAGGTCTACAAAGACATACCTTGATGGTGCGACCCGCAATTTCAAGCTTGCCATTTAAGCTTTGAGCTGCCTTTGCATGTTCAAGTTGAGCAAACTAAGATGAACCCAAATTGAAACATAAAGGCGTTATTAAAAGAAATAAAATAACGATAAAAGAATATATAATGAAGAGAAACATTGCAGTTCTGCTAAATACTTACTTGGACAAATCCAAAACCCTTACAATGCCCTGTTTCAGGATCTGTAGGTAATTGTACAAGCTCTACTGGCCCAAAAGCTTCAAAAATCTGAACACGCCAGACATAATGGAATGCAATTAGAAACAGAAAATAAAAGCTTAGCCAGAGATCGGTCTCAGGACATAGGAAAAGTCAATCATACATGCTGAAAAACAAAGTAACGCATACCCATCTAAAAAAAACAAAGTAACGCATACATCGGTGTCTGTACCGGATACTTCATTTATAAGAAGCAAAGAGCCCTAAGAAATCTGACAGTTATTCTACAAGTTAAGGTGGATCAGCATCACAGAATATGTGCACTTAAGCCTCCAACATGATGCATTGCATATAACAAGTGTCTATCCTAGCGCTTTTGTTACTGTACACAGATAAAGACGTCAATCTTGTTACCTGTCTAAGCTGTAACTCTGTCATGTTGAAATGAAGATTTCCTACATAAAGTTTTCTCTCTGAGGCAGCATTTGGCCCTGCCAACCCTGATCCACCACCAGACGCAGTTGACTGGACAAGGTTTTTTTCAGCTTCAGAAGGTTTTACCATGACTGGTTGGCCAAAAAGCAAGCGACCTGATAAAGCAATAGCCATTGGCACAGACATAGCATCATAAAACTCAATGTACCTGCACAGATATCAATAAGTTATTAACACAACAGAAATAACAGCATAGATCAGGTATTTAGACCACATCGTGGCAAAGCTGAGGAGCATAAAGAAATCTACTGGTTGGTGGCAGAAGACATCCAGGGAAAGGACATGACAGCCCTAGCAATGGTAGTACTAGGCCCTAGAACAGCAATATACAACCAATGTTAATAAGATTAAAACCACTCCTGGAATTCCCAACAAGAAAAAAGGTAAAGAGAGCTCAACAAAACCTCTCAGATTCAGCAGAGGTAAAAACACATACGGGTGGGTCCCACAGGTACATATCAGTAGCACTCAAGTATATGCATTTGCAAGCATGTGGTTTAACATTTCATATTCAAAAAAAAACTTTAAATGCTCTCAGGACAATTTGTACTGATTGGCATCTTACTACGTCTATAGTTGGTATATTATTATTTTTAATCTAAAACTACGTTTTCAATTGGTATATAATTTAAGACCATATCTCATAACTAAACTTCAAATGATGCAATCTTGAGATTCAACTCAACTAAAATTCACAGTACTTGACGCTCTAGATAACCCTTTCCTTTTACAAATACAATTCAAATAACCTTTACTCCGCCACTATAATGATTTTAAGGGAGGTCAGAAATTGCATGTTAACAACAACGGTTCAATCCCCAACTTGAATCGGCATAAATCCCCATTTTCCATTTCACTATGCTTGGACCTATTTTATTCCAAATCAACAACCTTCCTCCCTTATCGGACTTGGGACTGGCAATGTGTTAGCCATCAGAAATTCATAGAACAAACCAAAAGGAAAATCTTTTTTCTTAAAAAAAAAAAAAAAAAAAAAAAAAGCAAAAACCTATATGAGAAACACAGTTTTTCTACCATCTGAGAGTAACAGAGACCACACAGAAGTCAAAGGAACAAATCAAGAATACAGTCTGGCTGCAAAGCAGCAACTTTATTGACCACCACGGTCGATAAACAACACTTTAGTTTGAATTAGGAGGCCTAGCATGCCCCAATGCTACATCAAATGGTTAACATTCAAAATGAAAGTGGCACTATCGCAATCCTTGAGACTTGGAGTACTATGCATAAGCAAGACGCACATTTACTTAAGAAAGAAAAAAGAAAAGAAATAAAACGCAAAATTTGCAGGGTATAGAATCTGATTAAAGACATACCCAACTCCTTTAGATCGCCTTGAATTCCGGTCCATGATTAACCGCACATCCCTCACCTAGAAATGTAGAAATAAATGTCAAAAGAAATAGATAAATTGAAGTTAGAGGCCCTTTTGGTACTCATACTATAAACACCACAAAACCTGCAATAGGTCATGCATAAAATCATCAGTTATAACGTGATCAGACTACATTGTGCATCCAATCAAGTATAGAATCTTGAGACATGAGAAAGTAATTAAGCTACCTGATACAGAAGGCAGAGAAGCAGTTACTGCAACAGCAAGGAGAAGCATACAGCATGCACTAATAGTATACGGAAGTAGGATCAAGCGAACAACACAAATCAATTTTTTGCTCCTAAACATGAAGTATCATATCAATTCTAGAAGACCACAAGAAAATGAAATTCTAAGACAAATGTAAACCAGCACACATTGCTAATAAAACCACAAGTTGTCCAGCAGCAGAGTGTATGTACCATGAAGCAAAAGGTGGACCAAATGAACTAACCTTTCCTGCTTGTGAGAAGAACTCATACACATCCCTTTCAGTTGCCTTCAGGGGCATCTATAAAAAGTTCAGACCAAATAAATCAGCGAATGAACCTATTGATCAGCTAAATCACCAAGTGTGAAATTCTCAGGTATGGAGATGAACAAGGCAGAAACAAGAAACCTACCTGGTAAGCAAAAACAGTTCTCTGGTCCCTTTCTGGATCAGCTTCTGGTTCAATTTTTTCTTTCTTCTCCTTGAATCTCCTGTATAAATGACTCAGACCATAATGAGAATATGTATGGCACAGATCATAACAAAGATCTAAATATGACCTCGTTAACCGGCTAGAGAGTTAGTGCAGACCCTCGCTTTCCCTATTTCACAATCCACGCAAACCAACTTTTATATCGCATTAATTTCAAGGATAGTAAAGAAAAGTATGAAGCTCTGTTTATAAATTTTAAGTTACATGTAGAAGGGAGAGGATTTTCATTTACATCATTGCACCTGCTACATTTGAACACAATCAACTACTATAAACCAAGTTCAACCAAACTTGCATAAATACATGAACATGCTACAAATTACATTAGGACATGATGAATCATCATCCTCTAAAATCTCCCTCGCTGTGCAAAGTGTTTCATCTTTATCGATTAGATAGAGTAATTCCTGCAGCAGGAAAGATCATTAAGGCAAGGCCTTTCAAGAAAAATGCGGATAAAAGTCAGAAAGCTTCTATAAGTTTTTGGATAGGCTAGATGAAAATGCTAACTTCATTTGTCTAAACATTGCCTCTCCCTATAAATGCTCCAGGACCCAAAACGAGTTTCATCTTTATATCTAAACAGGAAGCAACTAGAATTCCAACCTCCAGTGACACACATCTTTCCCATTTAAAAAGAAAACAAGTGCAATGGAGCATATTCTAAAGATAATTTGAACTTTTGGAGCATCTCCGAGTATAAACTTCAAGTTAAGAATATGAATGCAGTAGGTGTTGTGACATTTTTCGCTGTCCAGCACCAAAATTTTGACACTTTTCCCTGCTTTCACAAAAACAATCACATAAAGAGTTAATGCATTTTCGTCTCGATACAGAAGAGAAGGTTGAAAACTGATACAGCCTCACACCATATGCGTTGCCAACCTAGAAATCCAATACATCATTTGTCAACATCTCACAGATGTAAGAAAAAGTAACCTTAAATCCATCAATGCAAAAACATTGGAAGGATTCAAGAGTGAGTGATAATCTCAAAGGCCAAAAAGGAACTTAACAGACCTTATCATACTCAATATATGTGGGAATAAGCCACTTCTTCAATCAAGCCTTGAAGGGTTTCCGCATGTTAGCCCATTAAGATGTGCAAATAATCCATCTACGATTTCAACCCAAGTCAGAATATTACATCCTATATGGATAAACTCACACTCTTTAACGTACTTAGACTATTCAAAAAGTCTCTTCCGTTTGAATCCACTAGAACTCAAAAACACTCAGCAGAGCGTGTTCAAACACATACTTAAACTGAGCCATAACCTGATTTTTCAGTTTTTTAGGTCACAACAGCAGTCAACAGACAAGCCTACCATAATTTTTTGACGTGTCTAGTGACGTTGAAAGGAACCAAAAGACATCAATAACTAGTACAAAAGATAAATAGTGGCACCTCGCAATTCTACAAGGTCAAATTGAGAAATTAAGAAGATAAGATGCAAATACTGTTTCACTACATTAAAGGCTATATAGTCGTAGCTGATAGCCTCATTGATGTACATCAGAAAGTATTCTCCAAACACTACAACTTGAACTGATAATTACTATCAACAAACACTAATCCTTTTGTAATAAACTGAAAAAATTGATATGCATTTAACATAAGGTAAATGCAAGGAGTATCACCTGCTGTCTCGTGATTCAAAGTCACGTTCACGCTCGACGTCTCTTGACAGCTCCTTCTCTCGCTCTCGTTCAATCCTGGAGCGACTCCGGCTCCTCCTTGACCTCTCCCTCTCTCTATCCTTCTCCTTCTCCCGTTCCTTATCTCTCTCCCTATCCCGATCTCTACTCTTCCTCTCCCTCTCTCGTTCCTTCTCCTTCTCCCTCTCTTTCTCCTTCTCTTTCTCCCTCTTCCCTCTGTCACGTTCTCGGTCTCGGTCCTTTGAGCTTCTCTCTCTGTCTCTCTCCGATTCTCGCTCCCTGCTCCGATGCCTCGACGACCTTTCCCTTTCTCTATCTTTATCTCTCTCCTTATCCTTTTCGCCGTCGCCGCGAGACCTTTTGCTGCTACGGCGATCTCTATTGTCGTCCTCGGCAGCGTATTCCTCGCTCCCGTCTCTCTCCCTTCGGCGATAGGCTTTCTCGCTCTTCTCCTTCTCGGCGCTGCTGCTGTTGTTGTCTTTGCTCTTTGTAGAAGGACCACCGTTGGGCTCTTCGACAGTCTTCTCCAGATAATCGTACTCATCGAAGTCCATTTGAGGTGACGTTCTCTGCCGGACGGCCGAAGGTTCGGTGTTCCGCCGGTGAAGAAGTGCTGGTTAGGTTTTGACAGAAACCTTAGCGAACTTTCTGAGATTAGGGTTTTTTGATGCCTATCTGGAAATAAGCGTACAACTATTAAAACTTGTGTACTTTGTAAAGGAAGATATTTTCCACTTAGCTTTTAATGTGTGTTTTTAACTGAAATTGTCCCTTAAAATTGGGTCGCGTTATTTCTATCCTCCTTATATAACACTGAGCAATAACAGTCCCTTATGTATGCACATGTGAGCACTTATGATCCCCTCTAACATAACCACATAGCTTCCATTAAGAATTGACGGTCTTCTATAGCTTTAGACTCCAATTGAATACAAACTGGTTTGCTTTAACTTGTCACTCCCTCTCACCAGTCATCTGTTGATGTCAATCTTTCATGAAATGTGACTTTTAAATGGTATGGTAATTTAGTTTTTATTTGTTATAAGGACCTTGAATCTTTCTTTTATTTGTTGTTTTTGATTTATTTTTCTTTCAAATCGTCATAAAGGTTGTGTTTTTAGGCTCTTATGACTTCCAATAGGGCTGGGCGTTCCAGCAGTTCGGATTGGATATACAAATTTCGGTTTAAATTTTTATTTTTTGGATTGAAGAAATTATAAAATTCAATCCAAATAAGTTCGGATTAAATCGGATTTTTTAAGTTTGGTTTTTTATTAGTCGGTTTGGATATTTTAGATTTTCGATTTTGAGCTTATAGTTGAGATGTTGTTCTTTTTACAAAAAAATGAATATACAAATAAAGTACTTATGCTAAATTACTTGAAAAGTCCTTACTCTCACTGCAATCATCCAAGTAAAGTATTCAAGTAATGAAATTGTTATAAAGGAAATGTAAGAAAGGCATTAATACAGTCGATAGGAAGTAGCAATAGTAAAATCATATCCAAATAAAAAGTATTCCGACATAGACTTAGTAATTAATACTGAATATATAAAATAATATCTGATGGGTAGGATATTTAACTTATTACTATTGGCATATTGATAATGGACAGAATATAATTTCAAATTTTCAGATATCCAAAAAATCAAATCCAATATCCAATTCGTAATCCAAAAATTTTAAAAATTAAATTCAAAATCCAATCTATAATCCGAAAATCCAAACCAAAAATTCAAATAATTAGGATTTCGGGTTTGCCAAAACTATGCCTACCCCTATCTTCCAATCTTGATTGCTCATTATCATCCCAATTAAGCCTCATCTAGTCTAGTCCCTTTTAAAATTTTATTCTCTACTAAGTTAATAATCATATTATGATAGTCATTTCATCCAAAGGTTATATCGAATCTCAAATATATATAATTGACCAAGAATTCAATATTATTCTATTGCCATAAAAAGAAGGGGATAATTTCGCTATAAGAAACTAGAGTAGGACGAGGTGGCTACGGCAAAGATGGTAGCAATGACTTTGAAAGCTCCTCCGCTACACCATCTTCTCCATTCAATCGTAAAGTACCCGAATGTTAAGTTCTTCAAATTTTCAGAATTGTCCTTTTGAAATATGATGTAAAAAATAAAGAATAGTGAATACTTTATGAGCAAGGACAACGGAAGTTCCTTAGTTTAAAACTAGCTCGTTGCGTTAAACAATTGATGATCGATAGCAATGTAGTTCTTTCTTATGTTTAACGTGGTGTTCCATTAATTTCTAGTAGAATTCGTTTGATTATGGTAAGGTGGACTAAAAGTGCTCAAGCTTGTAAGCTTCAGTACTATATATGCAACTATGAAGGAAAAAAATAAAACTATACCCATAACTTAAGGGACCATTTGAGTTAAAAGCTCGTCTAGCTGTAGATGGATTAATGTTTTCCTTTTAAATGAAAATTTTAACCAAATTTTCATAAATTTTAATCAAATTTTCAGATACGATATGAAAAGTTGAGTTCATCTTATATATACCTATAAACTACCGTATAAATTTAAGAAATATTTACAGTATAATTTTTTACGCTATAAGGTCATAATTATTATTTTAGCAAGTAACTTATCTTATTTTCAATCTTATAAAATTCACTTTAATTATAGATTATATATAAATATCATTTGAGAGATTCAATAAAGTTAGTGTTTCTTTACACTAAATTGTTCTTTTTTCTCGGACGACTTTAGTTAAAAAGAAATAAACGCCCATGGTAGTTACAAACAAGTCTGGGAGAATTAAATTTGTAGGACTTTTGAACACTTAAATTAATCTATGAGACAAAAGTGTTAAGATTTTTGTAAAAAGGACACTTTCATCATTAGTATTTAATATTTAAAAGTATGTTTTAAAAAGGCAAAATAAATTGTGTCATTTAGACACAAAATTTATAGACAGCAAAATATAATACATGCGTGTATTCATACACCAAAATGACGAATAAAACGAGGACACGTAGATTTAATTTTAAAAAATTAAAAAATAAATAAATATACAAATCGGAACCCCACCCAACCCCATCGTCATCTTCCCCAACAACCCCTCCTGCCAGAAAACCAATTTTCAGCTATTTCTTTCCAGCTCTATTTTCTTCTTCTGAAATTTGATCTTTTTCTTCTTCTTCTTCTTCATTCTTCCTTTATGGGCTAAAAAATGCTGAGAGTTTTGGCTATTAATATAGAGTCCGACACTAAATTGACTGGAGAATACTTTTCTGGTGACAAAAATCGGCGATTTATTTGTACAAATCAGCTGTTGTAATAGCAGAAGCAGAAAAAGAAAGACCATAATAGCCCTTTTTTACAGAGGTATAGAAGTGTTATTGAGATGATTTAATATGTTCCTTTTCTTGTTTTTTTTACTCAAAGAATTGTTGGTTTTAATAAACGGAGAAATTGAGGACATGACAGAGAGGGGGTAACCACCTGACGGCATCAAATCTTCGAACAAAACCTTGTAGCACTCAAAATTTTTTGTTGAAATAGGAACAATATTTTGGGTGTGGGTTTGCTAATCCCGTACGCTACCCGACATTGCCTCGCCGAAATAATTGGTATCGACAAACTGTGACCCATTTGGACTCCCCACATAACTTTCAGATCTAAAAGGTGTTTTTTGATGGGATCTTAAAAACGAAAAACAAAAATAAAAAATTTGTGGCGGTAGCAGAATTTAAAGGTGGCGGTAGTGTGCTTAGATTTGGAGGAGGAGATGATAGTAATGGTGTGAAAGATCTACAAATTTAAAAGAAAATATTCACCGAAAATGTTTTCCGGCATGCTATTATTTTCCGGCAAGAAGTATAAAGGTTTTCTTTCGGACCATTTTTACGCGCTTGAAAAATATGAGAAACACTCACCTTGCCATGTCAGCATTTTGTATTTAAATGACACAGTAAAAGCCTGTTAAAGTGTTATAATGGAATAGATTTAAGATAAAGTGTCTAAGTGAAAAGTGCGGACAATTTTAAGGGGTTTGCCATATATGTTGCCTTTTTAAAAAAAACCCAATCTTAAAATTATCACAACTGTCCCAAATAGGCCCCACCACCTAAAAAACAGACACCCTCCCCAGTTCCCATTCCCCATTCCCAATTCACCAAAACATATATATTTCTTCTTGTTCTTTCTTCTTCTGCCGTGTTCAATCTCTTCCTCTTCTTTCTTTAATCCCGGCATTATTTTTCCACATATCTTCTTCTGTGAGGTTCTTGTTCTTAGTTGAGAAAGATTGGTGAAAAAAGAATAAGAACAATTGGAGATTGACCGTTGCACTATTGAGAAGCACTTAATCGTGATATGCTAAATTGACTTGTGCATTACTTCAAGGGAGATATTTATTCTATTCATGACTGTTGGTAACTAAAGATTGTTGTTTAAGCTTTTTTTTTTTCATCCGTAGATATAACATGTTTCTGCGATTCTTTAAACATCTTGTAAGATGTTTAAAACATCCGATGAGATATTTAAAATATTTTCTAAGATGTTTAAACATCCGATGAGATGTTTAAAATTATGTGAGATGTTTAAAACATCCTACTACAATTGTAGGTCGTTGTTTCAAACATCCTGAAAGTCCACTCGGTATGTTTCAAATATCCTCTCAGGATATTTCAAACATCGTAAGTATATTCTCAAGATGTTTTAAACATCTTCTTAGAAAGTTTGAAACATCATTAGTATGTTGGCAAAAAGGTTGATTTTTAAAATCAATTATTTATATATTTGTGATATCTTCATGTATTCCATTATAAAATGGTTGATTATATTGTATTGGGAGTTGAATGTCATGGTAAATGGGTGGAGTGTACTTCTCGTTTTACTTGGCATTCGAAGAGTAAAGATACGGTTCTAATAAAGGTGCGTAGAGATGTTACGTATCGTGAGTTCGTTGACAAGATTATTGCCGGTTGTGAATTAACTTGTTATTTGAATGATATCTCTATAACTTACATGCATATCATTGGTGAAAAGCACAAGAAAGTAGCTCCCTTTAAAATAAAGAATTATGATTATTTGAGCTATTATTTGGAAGATGAAAATAGGCTCATTCTAAGGGTATATGTGGTTGAAAGATCGGTAGAATTTATAAATTCACCTCTAGTGGAATAACATGATAGCTATTGACTGGATGATAATGAATAAGATCTTTTGAATATCGATATTCCAAAAATGGATCATTTGAATATGGATATTCCAGAAAATGAAGAAGAACAATATGCGAATTTTCCTAGAGTTGAAGGTAACTCACAAGAGATAGAACCAACAACACAAAGCAACCACAATTATGAAGATGGCACAAAGTTTTATAAGGGTTTAAGTTTCAAAAACAAGCACGAGCTAGTTGTGTCGTTGAAGATTGCTTCCTTGAAGGCTCCTTTCTGTTTCAAATCAGTAAAGAGAACTAAAGTTGTGTACTATGTCAAATGTGTAGATAACAATTGCAAATGGTGGTTGTGAGCCATCAAATATATAAGTACTTACAAGTTTTATATAACGAGGTACAAGAATGAGCACACATGGGGGTCACAACATCTTACAGAAAAGAATCCATACGCCTTAGCGGATGTCATTGGTGAATACATCCATTATAAGTTATAAGAGAGCAAAGGTCTATCTAACAAAGAAATTATGGAAACAGTTCGTTTAGATTTGGGTTGTAATGTTAGTTATTGGAAGTGTATGATGGGAAGTCATATTGCAAATGCTATGGTAAGGGGGACGCCAGAGCACGAGTATGCAAATATTCGGAGATTTGCTTCGCCATTATTATTCTGCAGCTAAAGCATATAGGATTGATGAGTTCAATGATCATTTTCAACGAATCATTAATAACGATGTAAGAGTCGCCATATATCTTGAAGAGGATGTTGGGTTTCACAAATGGAGCAGAGCGCACTTCCCCCGAAACATGTAAGTTAATATGAATTCCCAAGTAAAACATCTTTGAAGGTGTTTGAATCATTCCCTAAAATATTTGACACATCTCCTAAGGTATTTGAAACATCTCTTAAGGTGTTTCAAACATCTTTTAAGATATTTCAAATATCTCTTAAGATGTTTCAGGCTTCACATGAAATAGGTTACTGGACTTCCTAGTTCAAACATCTTACGAGATGTTTCAAATATCTATGAAGGTGTTGCAAACATCTCTTAAGATGTTTCAGGCGTCACATGAAACATGTTACTTCACTTCCCATTTCAAACATCTTACAAGTGTCTCTAACATCCATGAAAATGTTCCCAACGTCCATCTCTCGTGACGTTTGAAACATCTGCGAGATGTTTGACCCTTACTGCTTATATTCCAGATTCTAAAAAAGTCTTATATGTTATTAATTAAGGCAGGAAAAATCATAAAATGCCATCTGACCTTGTAGTCAAATCCATCTTACAGACATGTTGACCACGGGAATAACTTTGCACATTCAACCTTTCAAAAGTCTGTCTATGACCCATCTCTTCAGTGGTTGACCACTTCTTCTTATAGATTTGAATTGCACATGCCAATCCAAGAGTGACACGTGTAGTAACTAAAAAATAGATATACACTTAAAACAAACCCCAATTTACAACATTAATAAAAGAATTCTATGGTCTTCCCCAATACCCTCACCCCTCTGGGTTTATCTTCCCCAATCCCTCCTCCACGTTGGCTCCTCCTCCAACATTACTTGCACCGGCTTCCCTCTCCAGCCCACCCTATATCCCCATTATCTACCCAATAATTTTTCAAATCCATGGATACCATAAAACTAATTTCCATCACCGGAGAAGGGACAAGAATGGTGAAAGCTTGACCATCTGATGAAAAAAGATAACTAAACCCAAAAATTTGTGGAAGCACCGGAAAAAAAACAAACACAAACAATCATTCAAAAACAAGCTTTGATGATGGATTTCGAACTCTAACTTCTTTTAATCACAAAACCCTAGAGATGGCAATTCCTCCGACGCCCGAGAAAACCAGGCCGACAATTACTAAAAAATTACATCACCTAGAACAGGTGACTTTTTCAATTTGATTTTGAATCAATTTTCACTAACCCTATTCAGAATGATTTGGATTTGCGAGTCAAAAAATCGAGATGAAAGGTTTCTTAACCATTGTTGGGTTTTCTTCGGTTTCTTCTTTGGTGATTTCTTAACCATTGTTGTTCCTTGTTTATTTATGTTCTTGGCAATGAAGACGATGATAGAAAAAAGTGGAGAAAAGAAAACTACGTGGCGCTAGAATGAGGTTTCAGATATATTTTTTTAATTATTCACTCGCCTACTTTTGGTGTGAAGCACACGCTTGTCATAGGTCAAAAGAGGTGCGTCATAGACACACTTTTGAAAGGTTGGGTGTACAAAGTTATTCCCCTGGTCAATAGGTGTGTAAGAGCGATTTGACTACAAGGTCATCCTTTGAAGTATTGACCACAAATATTGTCGAGTCTGTTAACTCAATATTTCTACTCAAAAAATCTATGAGAAGGCGTATACAATTCCTCGACACTCCAACCATTTGTGTCCCTTCAGTTGAAAAGAAGATTAATAAAAATACAACGTTGGGCATTAAGCTATTGGTCCATCCAATAAGGCAACAGGTGTTCAACATCATCGGTCATGGTACGGTTGCAAAGGTTGATCTATGCAACATAAAATGTTCTTGTAGAGAGTTTGACCTAGATAAAATACCTTGTCCACACGCAATGGCAATCTTTAGAGTTGAGTTTGGAGCTCAATACAGAACAAGCATTTATGACTATACTTCTGACTTTTATTATATAGACACATATCAGAATGCAATATGTCATAGAAATTAATCTGGTGCCTTCTGAAGAATGTCGGGAGGTCTCTCCTGAGCTTGTTGAGAGAAAAATACCTCCACCTACATGTGAAATTCAACAGTGAAGAAGGAAGACAGAGAGATTTAAGCAAGCGGGGAAGTAAAAAAGAAGCAAAGCGATACTCCACATGCAAAAAGACTGGCCACACAAGTATTAAATGCAAGAAGAGAACTGAAGGAACAAGCAACTCTACTGTGGCTTAATGACTTTGTTGTTGTACTTATTTTGGTAATATGATGTTGATGTTATTGGAGAACTAAATGTTCTTTAGATTTGTATTAACAGTTACTTATTTTTCTTGTAATAACGGTAATTTGATATTGATGCATTCCACTATCACCATCATCGTCATCAACAGCTTCTCCTCCCATTTTACCATCTTTAGCAATAGATTTTTCTCTTGTATCATCATATCCTCCAACCACATGGCTATCTCCAGCTGTGAGCACGTGATTTTTGCCCTGTCCTAAATACTCCTAAAAATAAATAAAATAGTTCGAATTGATTATTAGCCATTTTAATAATTAATTGGATCTATAATTACTCATATTTTAGTATTAGGTTATTAATTCAAGAAACAAAATTGAAAATCATAAAATAGTGCATCTTTATCTTGGCCTAGTTTTAATGTTTAATTCGTAGAGCCTAACATCATGTTAAATTTTATAAATAGTTAATTTAGTTTAGTTTCACATTTTGATGAATTAGGATTTTTATTTTTTATATTACTAGGACTTTTGTTTTTTAGAAAATTAGTTAACAATTAAAGAGAGGGATTAATTAGAGTTAAAAACGAACTGGGCCAAAATTTCAAAAAAAATTGGCCCAAATACCCCAGCCCAGCCGGTCAGCCCAACACCCAAACCCCTTGCCCGATCTGGACCGTTGACCACAATGAGATCAACGGCCCAAAATCATCCCCACCTAAATATAAAATGTCCTTAAACCAAACCCTAAACCCAATCCCTCTTCCACCCTAACCCAAACACCCCGCCGCTGCCACCCTTCACCACCTCACTGCTGCCGCGTTTCCACCACCAGAAAACGTCCAAAACTCGGACGAGTTGAAACCCCAACTCGTCCGTGGTCCCCCCCCCCCCTTCTTCCTCACGTACTAGCCCAAACAAACCCTGACGAAAACACGTACACTCGAGGGTTTTGGCATATTTGGGACCACTTTCGGGTCAAATGGGGACCGTGGATCAATTCTCAACTGATCCTCGCCTTCCATTTGTCCCGGATTCGATTTTGAAAGGGTTTTGGAGTTTTCGACAGAGGTAAGTTTTGGATTTTCTTTTTTTGTTTTGTCCGTTTATTTTTGGGTTTCTTGGGGGAAAAGGGTTCTTGGGGGAGGCTTCCTATATATAGTGAAGTTTTTCGTTTAGAAAGAGGTCGGTTTTTTTGGGAGAGCTCTAAGAACAAAAGAAAATTTTCAGAGATCAGAAAGTTAGTCTTAGAGTTTTGAGTCCGAAAAAATTAAAAAAAAAGAAAGAAGGAAAAACAGAGAAAGAAAACTGAGGTCTGGAAGAAGAAGAAAAAAAAAGGAGGAGAAAAACAGTAAGAGAGGAGGAGGGAATTTAGCTAAAAAACAGAGGCAGTGAAAGAGTCGAAACAGTCTGTTGGAAGTAGTTGGGTCGAGGTTGCGCAGTTGCTGCTGCTGTGTTCATTTGTCGCTGCGTCGACGATATCGTTTAATTGTCCAATTGGCATAGGTAAGTTTAAATACTTCCCGTAATTCCAGTCGTTTAAATTTGAATGAACGAGTTATCAAATAGTTACTGGTTCAACTTCTCGTACTGTCAATCTGATCTTCATTCCATCTTATTGATTGAATCTTGGTCGACTATCATGAATATGTCATTTAAATGACTTCGCTGTTTCTATTGCTGTCAGTCAAAAATAATTTGTTTCTGTTATGTTGGATGATAGTCGCAATTCCAGTTTTGATAATCGTTCTCATATAAGCTGCTTTAAATAAATTATTCGTACTGGATTTAATTCAATATGAAGAGAGTTAACAACCAAAATGAATGGGAACTCTGTTTCTGTTTACAAGCTATTATGTTTGAATCAATTGGTAATGGGTCATTGACTGCTCTAGCGATCATATCAGTGAAAAGCAAACTGTGGATAAACAACATCACAGTGTTCG
>MCJB01016946.1:75153-88861 GCA_002018475.1 Nicotiana obtusifolia
AGAGTTGGTACAAGAATAGTGTTATTAGTAAAATGTAGAAGTGGAGTTAATTGTATATATTGTTAGTCACGTTTGCAAGTTGTTAGCCCTTTGCTGGAATTAAAGCAACATATTTGGTATAACCGATTGTAATTAAGCTGTATGGATCAGTTTGTGTTAAAATGGTTGTTCAGGAGATATTATCCTTAAGAGTGAGAATTGAAAATACAAGTACCTTTGCAAATCTGATGGCTATGTGTGAAAATTAAACAGGGCTATCTTTGAAAGTTGTTTTCAAACTCCCATTGTGTTTGCCCTTTCGTACAGTTATACTTACATCTGTAAATGCATTTATAGTGGGCTTAACCCCACTATGTGTTTAAAGTTAATTGGGCTGATTATCCTATGTATAGCAAGGAAAGTTTCTTTAAATTTAGTAGAGGCGTGCCGTACAAATAGTAACAATCACTCATGGCCTTCTTAATTAATAAAATGTAATGTTAGTGAAAATAAGGCTCGATTCTTTAAATTTTAATAATTGGATCTTAAGCGTAATTAATTACGTTGTCACTATGGGTACGGTTCCCGTGACATAGTGACAGTGTTAACTTCGGGGGTGCCTTTTAGGTGACCCGATTTAAATAATTTTAAATAATAAAAGCTTTAAAATTAAAGAGAGGTGTGCCATATAATTACTAATCCTGAATGGCCCTCTAATTGACTAGACATAAGATTAATATAAATAAGCTCTCAATGTAGTAAACTTAAGAAGCCCGAATTAAACACGATTACATTGTAACTATGGGTACGGTTTTCGTGACATAGTGACAATGCCAACCTTCGGGGGTGCCTTTTAGGTGGCCCGATTTAAACAATCTTGAATAATTAAATTAATTTGAGGTGTGCCATATCAAAATAAATATACGAACATATGGCCCTCATTAATTAAACGTTTAAGAAATTGAGGCGTGCCATTTAGCAAATTCCATGGCCCTCCACAAATTAAAAACACGTAGTTGCTTTAGGCGCGCTATTTTAATAATTTGATCTTCCAAATTCGGGTGCGCATTTATGTGACCCAAATTCAAAATCCCGGTGTTTAATTAAAAGGTGTTATAAATCACGGGTGCATTTATGTGACGTGATTTGTGACATATTTTGATTAACATCGCAATTTTCCAAATAATTTAAAAAGCGGAAAAACGAAATAAAGTAAAGTGCACCATAGGCTAATAATAGGTATTAAATCAGATAATAAAGCCGATTATAACAATTAAGCGACCGTGCTAGAACCACAGAATCCGAGGGTGCCTAACACCTTCCCTCGGGTTAACAGAATTCCTTACTTAGAATTTCTGGTTCGCAGACTTCAAAAAATAAAAGTCGAAATCTTCCTCGATCTGGGATAAAATAAATCGGTGACTTGGAACACCAATCAAAATATTCCAAGTGGCGACTCTAAAATTAAATAAATAATCCCATTCGAATAATGTCACTTTAATTGGAAAAACTCTTTTTATATATTTCCTTCCCGGGAAGTGTACCAAAAAAGAGGTGTGACAGTTACATTCTTGCTTGAAAATGAACCTCAAACATTCAAAGTAGCTATGTTATCTTCTGATTCAGCATTTTGGAAAGAGGCAGTCAATAGTGAGATTTAATCAATTTTGGATACATGGGAATTGGTTGATCTTCCTCTAGGAAATAAGCCTTTAGGTTCGAAATGGATCTTTAAACGGAAATGAAATCTGATGGCACTATTGACAAATATAAGGTAAGACTTGTTGTCAAAGGTTATAGACAAAAGAAAGGCCTTGATTATTTTGACACTTACTCGCCAGTAACGAGGATAACATCTATTAGGATGCTAGTGGCACTGGCGGCCATGTATGGTCTTGAAATCCATCAAATGGATATTGAAACAACTTTCTTAAATGGAGAATTGGAGGAAGAGATTTACATGGAACAACCTGAGGGTTTTGTTGTTCCGGGTAAAGAAAAGAAAGTGTGCAAACTTGTTAAGTCGCTCTATGGACTTAAACAAGCACCCAAACAATGGCATGCCAAATTTGACCAAACAATGTTGGCAAGGGGGTTTAAAATCAACGAGTGTGACAAATGTGTTTATATTAAAAACACTCCAGGTCATGAAGTCATTATTTGTTTATATGTTGATGACATGTTGATAATGAGAAAAAATATAGCAGATATAAATGCTACTAAGCGCATGTTGGCTAGCAAATTCGACATGAAAGACTTAGGAGTTGCTGATGTGATCTTAGGAATCAGAATTCACAGGACTACACAAGGTCTAGCATTATCACAGTCTCACTACATTGAAAAAGTACTTGATAAGTTCAAGTATCTGGATTTCAAGATTGCCAAGACTCCAATTAACGTGAGTTATGCACTTCAAAAGAATGAAGGTAAAAGTGACTCACAACTGGACTATGCAAGAGTCTTGGGAAGTTTGATGTATATCATGAATTGTACGCGATCATATATTGCATGTGCTATTAGCAAACTGAGTCGTTTTACAAGTAATCCCAATCAAATACATTGGATGGCAATGAAACGAGTTTTAGGATATCTAAAACATACCCAAAATTATGCTCTGCACTATAACAAATATCCCTCCGTGATCGAAGGATATAGTGATGCAAATTGGATCACTGGATCATCTGAAGTTAAATCCACGAGTGGATATGTTTTCATAATTGGGGGTGGAGCAGTGTCTTGGAAATCATCCAAACAAACGTGCATCGCCCGTTCTATAATGGAATCTGAATTCATAGCTTTAGATAAGGCCGGTGAAGAAGCTGAATGGCTCCGGAATTTCTTGGAAGATATTCCATTTTGGCCCAAACCTTTGGCACCTATATGTATACATTGTGATAGTCAAGCGGCAATAGGCAAGGCAGGGAGCATTATGTATAACGGAAAATCTCGTCACATACGACGGAGACACAATACCGTTCTCTAGTGGTATTATCACTATTGACTACGTAAAGTCAAGAGATAATGTGTCGGATCCACTTACAAAAGGCCTATCTAGAGAGGCAGTTGAAAGATCATCAAAGGGAATGGGGTTAAAGCCTAGGACAAGTCATCATGGCGATTACTCTACCTAGCAGACTGGAGATCCCAAGAGCTAGGTTCAAAGAGATCAAACAAAGTTGTGAATGACGGTTCAACATTGTCAAATAACTCAACCTACTCCTGTGATGAAGACAATGTTCAAAAATCAAGGTAAAGCATTAAGGCTTTTTTGATGAGTCAATAAAGCTTAAAGTTTTTAATGATTTGCTAAGTCTGGCAGAATATGACCAGATAGTGTGTCTATAGGATTACACGTTTAGAAATCACCTATGTGAGTGTGATGTATAAGCCGCTTCAAGGGAAATGAAAGTAAAGGCCCATTCTCTAAGCACTCATAGAACCAGGTGGTGTTCATGGATGAAACGAACACAACCGTGAGAACCATAGATGGTTAAGGATTGATTGTGTGACTTATGTCTAGGTATACAACAAAGCTCGACGGTTCAAAGATATCAAATCTACCGATTGACCGAGTATATCCGATATAAGTTCACTACGAAAAGTTCAAAAGGGAAACCTACTTATCCAGATGCAATTAATCTTTGCATGTAAATCACACACTCGTCCGTGCATTCCTTTTTCTTATAGCCATTCCCCATTCATGTGGGGGATTGTTGGGTTTAAGCTTGGTTAACTTAAAATAAAGATTGAATGGGAAGTGGAGGGTAAAATGAAATACTTGAATTTCCCTCCTTGACAAAGGGACATTGTCCCATGTTGGAGGAAGAAAAGGCTTTTGATGGGTATATATACAATTGCTCTTCTTCTAGCTCTTAAAGAGTTAAGAAGAAGGCAAGCCCCGCGCCATCGTCGTCGTCGCTCGCTCGGCTCGGCTCGGCTTCGGCTTCGGCTTCGGATTTGGTCAAAGATTGATTGATTAATCTTTTTGGATAAATTTTTTTTAATTATTTAATAAAATATTAATTAAATTAGCCAAATATCCAACCCGAATCGAATCCATGCGCGACCCGACCCGATTCATTTCTTCCCGGATTTTATTTAAATTTCCCTCTTGTTTTTAAGTGATTGTTCTGAAGAGTTGTGAACTTTCAGAAACATCCCGTTTTTAAATGACTGTTCTGAAGAGTTGTGAACTTTGAGAAACAGTACTTCCATTGGCTATAAATTCGTTTCATTTCTCAGATTCTTACTTACGAATTTTCTGAACTTCAACTCTTCTTCTTCTTCTGCACAAACATATTCCAGTGTGATTTACAACCATTAAGTAGTTCGCAGTTCATCAAGTTTTAGGTACCGATACTTGGTGAGTTAAATCGTTCTATCCTGGGAGGATAATATTCCAACACTTCGGGTACTTGAGGGGAATAATTTCCTTAAGGACACACTGTGTATTTAGTGGACTCGATTTATTTCAAAATTACTGTTTCATTATTTATTTATTTTTTGTAGTACAGGTTCCTAACATAAGGCACAAAATGTGATCTCAAAGTTTAAAAAATTAGCTAGTCCCCAAAACTGCTCCTAGTAATACATTTATGCCTATATCTATTTCAGACAACAGATATACTCTAGACAGTTGTTGATAGTTGACTTTATGTGACTGCACATAATTAGACATCTTTCTTCCGCTTCTCTTCCATGGCAGTCTGAAGAGAGTTTAAAAATATATAACAACCGCGCACATTTCACAGCAATGCACAAAAGTGTCGAATTTTCAATATAAAGGTTCTTAATACTCCATGAAATTAACATGGAAGTCAAATGTTTATGGCTTTTCACCATCTAAGTTTCAAGAGCACGTACCATCTATACCAGAGAGGGCCTTAGCCAGTGATGGATTCACAGCATAACGAGCACTCGGAGAGTTTGCATCTAAAGCATCCATAGTCGTGTCAAGTGTGTCTCCAAGATAGAACTTCATGGAAAAAGGATTATCAGGAGTTGAATGAGTTCGGATAGACAACATGGTCCTCTTCTGGCTGTTGACAGCAAATACAAGATCAAAATACAGATATTTCACATAATTTAGTAGTAGTGCGCCCATTTACCATATCAGGCAATTACTACAACAATTAATTTCCACTCTAAAGTCATAATTTTCTGTAAATGCAGAACATGATGGAAGAAAAAAGAACACTCTAAAAAATTTTGCTCTTTTCTCTAGTTGCTTCTATGTGGAAATTACACAAAGACGTACTCCTTTTGTCCCAATTTATTTGAAGGGGTTCGGAGTACAAGGGCCAAATTTTTTTGTAAAATGGAATATAGATTCTTCAAAAATTAAATAAAATTTACATATTTCAAAACTACATGAAAAGTACTCCAAGTCAAATTGCTAATGATTCTATTCTTGAGAAAATCGTAGCCAAAAAAAATTCTTTTTAACTCCACAAATAGTAATACCTTCACATAAAAATGAGACGGAAGGACTAGCATTTGTCCTAGTTCTTCAATTTCAATTTCTAAATACTAAGTTCAACTCCCATGGAATCTCATCAATTATCCGTAGAACTTAAGTTCCTTGTAATTTAATTTTTTTTAACTAAAAAATCTATGAACAGTCCAAAACTCAATAAATAATGGTCTTCTCTACCTTCTCCACTTGAATATCATGCTTTTGATTATGACAAGGTTAAAATTCATGATGTGTGCCTAACCTGCACATTATAAGATTAAAATTCATGATGCAAGCATAATTCACACATCACAAATTACGCTCTCATTACTATACCAAAACCCTGAGGCAAGTCTTCATTATTTTGCTTAATCAACAGTCTCGAAGATGATCTCTTAAATTTATGAAAATACTCTACGGAAGTAGTCTAAATTTTCATATTCCCTCGTTCTTTGCCCCCAAAATTCTCCAATAAATCCAACAAAAAAGACTAAAATATTGACGAACATCAACTATTTATTTTTTTAACACAGATATTCAAAAGTGTAATCAAGTAGTCAATGAAAAATAGGATGAAAACCATAATATTTATGGGTCAAATCACAGCAAAGGCAACAAAAAAAATAATAGGTAATTTTTTTGCATCTGTCTAAGTCGTAGTGGACAGAGTTACCCAGAACCTATGCTTGTGGGAGGTAGCAGGAAGATGCAGATGTAGCATTGCAATTCCGAGTTTATTTTAACTCATTACTTTCAACTCAAAACATAAATTACCTACTAAAATTGAAACAAATAGTAAATCTGAACTCGTAATTTTAAAATATAATGAGTCCAATATTAAAAAATTCATAAAGCTTAAATCTTTGATCCGCCTTAAATATCAGGTATCTGGTAAAATAATTGATATGTGAGCCCGAGCACCACAATCATAAAAATAAAAATAAAAAACTATTTATCTTTTTAAGACAAATTAGACGTCCTATACTAACTATTCTGACGAAAAAAATAGTATACAACAAAGGAGGTACTAGCTGAATATTTTTCTTTAAAAAAAAGAAATGACCTCCGGAATGGCTCCAAGGGGAAAGGCGTGAAGAAGGGAGTTGCGAAGGCTTTAATAAAGTGAAATTGGAGAAGCCGTGATGCGCTTTGGAAGACAAAGCGTATAGAGAGCGACGAGATGTTGAAATTGCAACATTTTCTGCTGCATAGGGTTTTGTTAACAATCTACTGCTGCATAGTTATCAGTCTTCCTATGAAGCTCTTCATTGCCACAAATTTGGACTGCCTTCTCGTGTAAGCTTCTGAAATTCTAAGTTTGTTCGAGCTCAAAAATGGAGATTTATTAAGCTTGGAGAAATGTTTCAATGGCGGGCTTTGGGAATTTCGGACGGAAGATGACCGCGAAAAATAGTTGGCACACTTTCCGTGTTGCCACGTGTGGTGCAAGTGTTTAATTGGCTGGAAAATGTACCCAAAAAAAAGGAGAAAAAGGAACTCTTAAGGGTCGTTTGGTACATGAATTAGGACGCCAATTCCAATATTAAATTTGGAGTTGTATCCACCGTTTTGTTATATTGATAGTAGCCAATACGGATATAAATTTTATCCTTGAAATCTTGATACAACTTCTCATATAGACGACGGAATTATAATCTTGGTTATAATCATCCAACGACAATAATCTTGAGATAACTTTATTCTGAACCAGACAACCCTTAATCGCCCGTTTCTTATGTCATAAATTGTAATCAGAGCCGCATGCAATGTATCGGTACCGGATATAATTGTACGGGGTCGAATTCGGATCGCTTGTGTAGGGATAAATCGGGTTCGAATTTATACAGCTGGTGTTGATTAGAACTACTACTTGACAGGCCGGGGTCGAGGCATCAAGGAACGGAGGTCGAGATCGGGCGTCATCTAAACGGAATTCGAAGTCATGATATCCGAGATGAGATCGTTGAGGTCAATTGGAGTAAAATGTCCTAGGGTAAAATTACCAGATTTCCGTAACGGAAGGACCAGAAATCCCGTGATACATAAATATCTCGGCGGGAATCACGGCGGGAATCAGCAAAGACGTTGAAATCAGTAAATCAAGGGATATTTTACCTTGTAGATAAATTTTTTACCTTGTATAAGAATCATTCCCCTCCCTATATAAAGGGGTAGCGTAATTGTAAAAGGATCATCTGAAAACGATTATCAATATACAGAAAAGTAGTTTGCTCAAGTTATTTCTTTATTTCATTTGGTTCATATTTGTCTATCTTAAAGAATTCAATTGAGGTCAAGTTGTTCTAAACTTGTGGTTTACATCCTCTCTCTAATTTATTTACTGAATTTAGTCTTTATCTTTATTATCCTTTATTTGTATCAAACCAAATCACGTGTCCTTAAAACCACGTACAAATTTAATTGTTATCCAAAGCCAAGGATAAACAGTTTGGCGCTCACCGTGGGGCTAAGGATAATAGTGAGCGTTTGATACAGTTTTCCGTCACACAAATTATTTTATACTTGTTCTGTGAAGTGTCTTTGATTTTAGGTTACAGTACAACCATGTCACATTCACAATTTGTACCTCTGTAAGTCGATAACGAATTTGATCATCAGGGTGAAAACAACAATGTAGCACCCGGTGATAAAGTTCTGGTCGACGCTAATTCACAAATGGCAGTCAATGTGGATCGAACTACTGATCCATCAAACAGCGTTCGTAGAGAATACCGATCAACAACTCAGGGACCCCAAAACGACGAAGGGGACGGGATCAACCTCAGAATGATCTTTAACATGTTGCAAGCCCAGCAAGCGACCATTGCACAGCTGCAGAATCGAAGCCAAATATCAAACAAGGTTGAGATCGGCCCTTCTCGGGGAACCATTCCTGAGAATGAACCAATCGCAGAGGAACCGAACGAAGGCGGGTCGAGGGCAAACTCCGAGATCATGAAGATGCTCGAGGAACTAACCAGACGAGTCGAGTCTGAAAAGAAGATCGAGACCAACGACAAAAAGGTGGAGACACATAATTCGAGGGTGGCTCAAATCCGAGGAGCACCCCCGATATTGAAAGGCTTGGATTCCAAAAAGTTTGTGCAAAAACCCTTCCCATCAAGCGCCGCTCCAAAACCCATACCGAAAAAAAATTTCATGCCGAAAATTCCCAAGTACAACGGGACAACCGATCTGAACGAGCACATGACCGCATACACATGCGCCATAAAGGGAAACGACTTAGAAGACGACGAAATCGAGTCCGTTCTTTTGAAAAAGTTCGGAGAAACCTTGTAGAAGGGGGCCATGACTTGGTATCAAAACTTACCCCCTAATTCCATCGACTCTTTTGCTATGCTTGCAGATTCCTTCGTAAAAGCACATGCAGGCGCTATCAAAGTGGAGACGCGGAAGTCGGACCTTTTCAAAGTCAGGCAAAAGGATAATGAGATGCTCAGGGAATTTGTATCTCGTTTTCAGATGGAACGGATGGACCTGCCACTGGTCACTGACGATTGAGCCGTGCAAGCCTTCACCCAAGGGCTCAATGCTCGAAGTTCAACGGCTTCACAGCAACTTAAGCAGAACTTGATAGAATATCCTGCCATCACATGGGCGGATATACACAACCGATACCAGTCAAAGATCAGAGTCGAGGATGACCAACTTAGAGCCCCTTCGGGTCTATTTACCCCATCAGAACTCATGATAAGGTTCGAACGGATATTCATTGGAAACCGAGGTTGAGTAGAGATCGACATCGGCCATATTATGGGGACAGGAAAATTACTCCAGCAAGGCAGAACTCCCCAAGACACGAAAGAAGAAACGACCATAGTCGGAACNGTGCCTCTGTACGTCGATAACGAATTTGATCATCAGGGTGAAAACAAAAATGTAGTACCCGTTGATGAAGTTCCGGTCAACGCTAATTCACAAATGGCGGTCGATGTGGATCGAACTACTGATCCATCAAACAACGTTCGTAGAGAACACCGATCAACAACTCAGGGACCCCAAAATGATGAAGAGGACGGAATCAACCTCAGAATGATCTTTAACATGCTGCAAGCCCAGCAAGCGGCCATTGCACAACTGCAGAATCGAAGCCAAATATCAAACAAGGTTGAGAATAACCATTCCTGAGAATGAACCAATCGTAAAGGAACCGAACGAAGGCGGGTCGAGGGCAAACTCCGGAACCATGAAGATGCTCGAGGAACTAACCAGAGGAGTCGAGTCTGGCGAAAAGAAGATCAAGGCCAACGACAAAAAGATGGAGACATATAATTCGAGGATGGATCAAATCCCAGGAGCACCTCCGATTTTGAAAGGCTTGGATTCCAAAAAGTTTGTGCAGAAACCCTTCCCGTCAAGCGCCGCTCCAAAACCCATACCGAAGAAATTTTGCATGCCCAAAATTCCCAAGTACAACGGGACAACCAATCCAAACGAGCACGTGACCGCATACATATGCGCCATAAAGGGAAACGACTTAGAAGACGACGAGATCGAGTCCGTTCTTTTGAAAAAGTTAGGAGAAACCTTGTCGAAGGGGGCCATGACTTGGTATTACAACTTACCCCCTAATTCCATCGACTCTTTTGCTATGCTTGCAGATTCTTTCGTAAAAGCACATGCAGGCGCTATCAAAGTGGAGACGCGGAAGTCGGACCTGTTCAAAGTCAGGCAAAAGGATAATGAGATGCTCAGGGAATTGTATCTCGTTTTCAGATGGAACGGATGGACCTGTCACCGGTCACTGACGATTTGGCCGTGCAAGCCTTCACCCAAGGGCTCAATGCTCGAAGTTCAACGGCTTCACAGCAACTTAAGCAGAACTTGATAGAATATCCTGCCATCACATGGGCGGATATACACAACCGATACCAGTCAAAGATCAGAGTCGAGGATGACCAACTTAGAGCCCCTTCGGGTCTATTTACCCCATCAGAACTCATGATAAGGTTCGAACGGATATTCATTGGAAACCGAGGTTGAGTAGAGATCGACATCGGCCATATTATGGGGACAGGAAAATTACTCCAGCAAGGCAGAACTCCCCAAGACACGAAAGAAGAAACGACCATAGTCGGAACAATCGAGGACCCAAGATGAGAAGCAATTTCGAGAGAACCACCGATCACCAAGAAGCACCGCCGTTATCGGAATACAACTTCACCGTTGATGCGGCTACTCTCGTATCAGCGATCAGTCGTATCAAGGACACTAAGTGGCCTCAACCGTTGCAATCGGATCCTACCCAAAGAGACCCCAATTTGATATGCAAATATCATGGTATGCACGGACACATGACAGAAGACTGTCGACAGTTGAGAGAGGAGGTGGCACGGCTGCTCGAAAATGGGCATCTTCGAGAGTTTTTGAGCGATCGAGCCAAAAATCATTATGGGAACAGGAATAAGCAAGCGAACAAGGAGGAGCCGCAGCACACGATTAATATGATTATTGTCGGAGTAGATGTGCCCCAAGGTCCGGTGCTAAAGCGCACTAAGATATCCGTCACCCGGGAAAAGCACACTCGGGATTACCCGATGGAGGGAGTCTTACATTTCAGCGAAGAAGATGCAGAAAGGATTATGCAACCTCACAACGATGAGTTAGTGATATATGTGCTTGTACACAAGACTAAGGTAAAGCGCGTACTAGTCAATCCTGGTAGTTCGGCCAATGGATTCAACATGGCATGCGAAACGACCAAAGGCGAAATAACATTGCCGATAAACACTGCCGGTACCATTCGAGAGACAAAGTTCTGCGTGATCGATGGAGACATGAGATACAACGCCCTGTTCGGGAGACCATGGATCCACGACATGAGGGCAGTGCCTTCGACACTACACCAAGTGCTGATATTCCCATCGTTCAATGGGATTATAACAGTTTACGGGGAGCAACCGACTGCGAAAGAGATGTTCGCAGTAGAAGAAGCAATACCGGTACCAGCAGCTCCTTCGTAAAAGGTCAAATAGCAATCACAGGCATCACCCTCGACAAATGAAGGTGAACAGGTGCATCTCGAAGATGACAGCTACGGAATCCCAAGGTCATTTGTCAGTCCCGATGAGTCCAATGCAACCAAATCGACAATCGAGGAACTAGAGCAAGTTTCACTCCGGGAAGACTCGCCAGATTGAAAGGTATACCTGGGCTCAGGCCTAAGTTCCGAGCTCAAGGCAAAACTTATACAATTTCTTATAACTAACGAAGATTCCTTCGCTTGGTACCATCTCGACATAACAGGTATACCATCAGAGATAACAACCCACAAGCTAAGCATCGATCAAAAATTCCGGCCGGTCAAGCAAAAAAGGAGGCCTCAATCCGAAATCAAACAAGCGTTCATCAAGGATGAGGTAACTAAGCTTTTAATAATAGGGTCCATTCGGGAATTTAAATACCTAGAATAGTTAGCAAACGTAGTAGTAGTCCCTAAAAAGGGGAATAAATTAAGAATGTGCATGGATTATAAGGATTTAAACAAGGCATGCCCTAAAGATTCTTTTCCTTTACCCAGCATCAATCGCATGATCGATGCTACCGCTGGCCATGAGACCCTTAGCTTTCTCGATGCTTACTCTAGCTATAACTAAATACGAATGGACCCGGATGACCAAGAAAAGACATCCTTCAGCTCTAAGTATGGCACATACTGTTACAACGTGATGCCATTCGGGTTAAAGAATGCGGGAGCCACTTACCAATGCCTAGTAAACCGAATGTTCGAAAAACAACTAGGAAAAATAATGGAGGTTTATATTGATGATATGTTAGTTAAGTCCCTGCGAGCAGAGGACCATTTGAACCATTTGCAGGAAATGTTCGACGTGCTGAGACGGTACAACATGAAGCTGAACCCGGAGAAATGCGCATTTGGTGTGGGCTCAGGAAAATTCCTCGGTTTCATGGTCTCGAATCGAGTAATAGAAATCAACCCCGAGAAGATCAAGGCTATCGAAGACATTACAATCGTAGATAATGTTAAGGCCGTGCAAAAGCTAACAGGCCGTATAGCCGTTCTGGGGCAATTTATTTCGAGATCGTCCGATATGAGTCACCGATTTTTCAACCTATTGAAAAAGAAGAACAACTTCTCGTGGACCCCGGAGTGCCAACGCGCGTTAGAAGAATTTAAGAGGTACCTGTCTAGCCCACCTTTGCTGCATACACCAAAAATAGGGGAGCGACTGTACCTCTACCTTGCCGTCTCGGAAGTAGTGGTAAGTGGGGTCATGGTTCGAGAGGAACAAGGTACGCAGTTTCCTATTTATTACGTTAGCAGAACATTAGGCGAGGCTGAAACTAGATACCCTCATTTAGAAAAACTGGCACTCGCATTATTGAGTGCCTCTAGGAAACTGAAACCTTACTTCCAATGCCACCCCATATGCGTCGTAACGACCTACCCATTGAGAAACATAATGCATAAGCCCGAACTCTCCGGCCGGTTGGCCAAATGGGCTATCGAAGTAAGCTGGTGTGATATCGAATATCGACTCCGTACTGCGATTAAATCTCAGGTGTTGGCGGATTTCGTCGCCGATTTTGCGCCATTGCTAATACCCGAGGTCGAAAGAGAACTAATGACCGGATCAGGGACTCCTTCGGGAGTGTGGTCTTTGTTCACAGATGGTGCCTCGAACGCGAATGGATCAGGGCTTGGTATCGTACTAAAGCCCCCAACCAGAAATGCGATTCAAAAATCTATCAAGAGTGTAAAACTTACTAACAACGAAGCGGAGTATGAGGCTATGATTGCAGGTTTAGAACTGGACAAAAGCCTGGGGGCGGAGATAATCGAAGCCAAGTGCGATTCCCTCCTTGTTGTGAACCAAGTCAACAGAACTTTCGAAGTCAAGGAAGCACGAATGCAGAGATATTTAGACAAGCTTCAAGTCACACTACATAGGTTCAAAGAATGAAGCCTGCAACACATACCTCGAGAGCAAAAAGCGAGGTCGATGCCCTCGCCAATTTGGGATCACCGGTCGAAGATGATGAGGTCGAATCCGAAAGGGTCGTGCAGCTCATGAGGTCGGTAGTGGAAGAAGGCCATGTCGAAATCAATTCAACAAGTCTAACCTGGGATTAGAGGAACAAGTACATAGAGTACCTCAGCTCCGATAAGCTCCCCTCGGACCCAAAAGAATCGAGAACATTGCACACAAAGGCGGCTCGGTTCTGTTTATCTGATGATGGAACCTTATTTAGAAGGACGCTTGGTGCCCCTCCCCCCCCCCCCCCCCCCCC
>MCJB01016957.1:0-26085 GCA_002018475.1 Nicotiana obtusifolia
CGCCAATATCCGCTGAACTGGACAGCCTACTGTAGTGGGAGAGCCTCGTCTATCTGTCTGTCCGGACCTGCAGCATGACATACAGCGTCCACAAATAAAGGACGTCAGTACGAATAATGTACTGAGTATGTAAGACAGGAAACATAATGCAAGAACAATAATAAGCATCAGGGTAAGAGACATACAACCTGTACCATCTGAATGCCTCTGAGGGCGACTAACCATGTCATGCCTGACATGCGTATGCATATACATATATTTATATCCTTTTGAAAATCATCATATACGTATATACGCCTCTGTGGGCCTCATCATCATCTCATACATATGCCTCTGTGGGCCTCCTCATTATCATACCCAACTGATCAGTGGTTGCACAATAGGTGCCATACCCGGCCGACTATAGCGCGGCTCAGTAGAGTAAAATAGATAATGCATGATGGACTTATAAGAGTCATACTACCATGGTGAAATAATAACATATCAATCCTCCCATAAGAGGGGAAACAATATACGTACTGCTACCTTCTAAGAGTAGAGTATATTTGGGGGTTCGTTCATTGCATTGTGTACAGTCAGAGTCGTGCAAAAGAAGGAAAAGGATAGTCTCACATACCTTGCAATACTTTCCAATCTCAAGCTATGAAACTTCCACGACTTCTTAGTCTACAATAAGAGAAATGATACTACCGTTATCGTTCAGGCGTCGCAACTATTATGTATCGACTGTAACTTATTTTGCAATAAAACGGACAGCACCTCCCCTATATATATGACTTCACACAAGTCCAAACAGTCACCAAACAGCAAAACAACATCAATAAGAATCATATTGAGCCTCCCAAAACAGTCCACGTACAAACCAATCACTTCATACGTACAATGGCCACTATAGTCGTGTCAAACGATCCGAAAATGGTATGAACAACTATCAGGCCACAACCCTAAACATATATGGTGTTTCTCCACACCCTTCCTCATCCAGAACTCCACAAATCAGTAGTATAACACGCAGCTCTACAGCAACACAAAATAGTTCACAAAACAGTTCGCTACAAGTGAATGACTCGAACTCACGGCTTCCGATCACCGTCCCGTGAGTTCTTACACACATAGAACGACTTACCAAGAATTATCAGTAGAAAAAATGTATTAAATAAATCAGTAAACTCACCTTGCTTGTTAGATAACTCAGCCCTTGCTTTGGTTCCTCAAACTCTAGGGTTTACCTTCAACTAGAACTTGAAAGAGGGAAAAATCAATTAGGGTTTGTTTGGGATTATTTTGGGGAGGGGTTGCAGGGGTTCTTTTTGTTTTTGAGGCTGTGAAATAATAGTGAATTATCTGGCTTTAGAAGCTTTTAAAAGCCCTCTCTTAACCGACTTTGGGCTTTTAAATTTTAGCCCTTAATTTTGGCAAGTAGGTGATGCACCTACTTGTCACCTACCAGCCTGCGCAGTTCTACGGAAATACAATTATCTCAATACTCCGAGATAGTATTGACAAACGGTTTGAAGCATTGGAAACTAGACTCATAGACCTTTAATTTGGTAGGTAGATCATCCCGTAATTCCTTGTAAATGGGGAGAAAATCGCAGAAACATTTGACCTAAAGTTTAAGTAAAATTGTGAACCTAAGTTACGACAACTTTTGTCGACTTTTGTTTCATAACTCGTTTGACTTCAAGACTTATGAAACGGATATCATATCATTCAAATACCTTAAAACATGACATCTTGGTAATGTTAAACACCTCTCGATTTTCCCAAAAACGCGAGTTACAACATCCTTAACTCGTTTATCCTATAATACTTGTTAACCGCCCTTATACACCTTTGCATCGTTTAGGACCAATAGGACTAAACTCTTATTGTCTCAAAGGTAATTCTCTTCTCGAACCTAGGTAGACTATGTTACAGTGTAATCTAACACGTACAAATATGGGTTATAACAATCTGAAGCAATGGCATTTGTCCTGCCTGGAATACCATAGAAACGAGCCTGGCCACCGCCTGATCGACCTCCCCTCTGGGGCGACCCCTGGCTGCTTGACCTCCACCCCTAGCTGGCTGGGCGGGTGGTAAAGTAACTGGAACAGAAATCTAGGGCTGGCCCCTCTACTGAGACAAACTAGCACCACGAAGAGGACACTTCCTCCACATGTGTCCCATCTCGCAACACTCATAACAGCTCCCTGGTGCTGGAGAAGAGGGCTGAAGAGAACCCCTCGCACCGGAGTGTCAAGCAGATGCACTCGGCATAGAAGAACCCTGGGCTGACGGAGCACGAGCTGAACTTTAAGCTGGAAGGGCGCTGAGTGATGACTGGCCCTGCTACGACCCATGATAACCACGACCTGAAGATGCCCCGCGATACTCTAGACGGGCTGACTGAGCAGGATTGAAAGAACGACCGTTGCACCAACCGACCTACGCCTCTTATACGCCTCCCACAAAGTGAAGGCAGCTCCAAAAAACATAAAGATGGTAAATGCCACACCACTAAACTCAAAAATCCCTGTTGTACGGAGCATTCGCTGACACTTATCAAGAAAACCCTGGGCAACCTCGCCCTCAGCACCACTGAATGACGGATGCTGGAGTCTACCAAACCTCTAAAGACGACGCTGCTCATCATTCGGCATAACTGGTACCATGAACTCCTGGGCTGGTGCAACCGGCTGGGCTGAAAGTGCCCCCGGCGTCCGAAGTCCCTGCACTACCTGCTCAGGTGTACGAGCAACGGGTGTCTGATTGCCTCCCCCGGCCTATGAAGTAGCTGCTGTTGTGGTGGCTGAAACTGCCTGAGCCAGGCCAGTGCAAACGGATAAGATCTGAGCCAAGGCCTCCTGAAGACCCGGAATCACAATGGGCACTGCTGGTGCCTGAACTCGTGCTGCTGGAGCCTGATCCTGAGCTGGGGCAGCTGGTGGATCAACAGGTGCTACCCTCGCTTCTCTGTCTCTGCCACGACCACGACCGCACCAACAGCCTTTGGTGGCCTCAGTGGGTGGCACTGGTGGTCGTCCACCTCATACGGTAGCTCGCGTCCTCACCATCTGTGAGAGAATAGGATAATAAAAATTTAGTGGTCGGATCAACAAGCTCGCACGTCAAGAATTTCAAGAATATGAACTTTTTCCTAAAAGGTTCTGCAGCCTCTCGAGGATAAATACAGACGTCTCCGTGCCGATCCGCGAGACTCTACTAAACCCGCTCATGACTCGTGAGACCTATGTAACCTAGCCTCTAATACTAACTTGTAACAACCCTAACCCCAAACCCGGTCGTGATGGCGCCTCTCGTGAAGACAAGGCCAGCTAATTTAACCAAAATCTCATTTTAGGCAGTTAATTAACATGAAAACAATATAAGCATGATTTAATAGAAATCATTCGCGGAAATATAGCTAACCATAATAGAAACCATCCCGACACAGCCCAAACCGGGGTGTCACAAGTCATGAGCAACTATGGATCCTGATGCAAGTCTACTGAATACAATATCTGGCACAACGGTTTGAAAAATATGAAATCGATAAGATAAGGGAGATACGGGGCTGCGGACGCCAACAACAACTTCGTAGTCTCTGAATCACCGCCTGGACGGGACGAGTCGGCGCTCCGGAGTAATGTGAGTACTCCGACCCAATGAGTAATAAGTATAGATAACGCTTGAAAGTAAGAAAGCACGTAAAGCACAAGGCATTCTATAAGGAAGTAATAAAACATCATTTGAAAATAGTAAATCAGTGAGAAATTAAGTAAAATCTCCTTATCAACAATTCCGCCCCTCGGGCAATATCACAGAACAGTACCATCCCCTCGGGCTCAAATATTTGAACAATACTAGCCCCTCGGGCTATAACATGGAACAGTATCAGCCTCTCAGGCTATATCTCACATCACAATGGGTACCCGCGCTCACTGGGGGTATATAGACTCAGGGAGGGGTCCCCTACGGCCCAAGCGCAATATCAAGCCACCTCGTGGCATCAAATCTAGGCCCTTGGCATCATATCATTCAAGCCACCTCGTGGCATATATAAAGTATCTCAGGCCCTCGGCCTCATATTAGTCAGAAGCCACCTCGTGGCATATAAAGTATCTCAGGCCCTAGGTCTCATATCACTCAGTCAGAAAATCATCAAAAGCCCCTCGGGCATAAAAAAATAGTTGTTCTCAGCCCAAAAACATCATTAAAATATTATTTAAGTCTCAGAACTGAGTAAAAGTGGCTGAGTTGTAAAACAGTAAAAAACAGCATGATCGAGTTCAAGTAATAAGCCAAAATAGTGAGGAAATAGTGATAAAAATCCCCGAAGGGTTCAAATAATTTGAAAGAAGCCCAAATATGGCAATCAGCCCAAATCATGATGATAACAAATAAGTTTTAGTCAAATATGCGGTAAAATTATCTATCGGGACGGACCAAGTCACAATCCCCAGTAGTAAACGACCGCACGCTCATCATCAAGCGCGTGTCTCACCTCAATATAGCACTACGATGTACAATCGAGGGTTTCAAACCCTCAGAACATCATTTACAATCACTACTCACCTCGAACCGGCTAAATCCCTAGCCCGCGACGCCCTTGCCCCTCGAATTGGCCTCCACGCGCGTCAAATCTATCCAAAATCAGAACGAATACGTCACAATATGCTGAGGGGACAAAGCCCAAGCAAAAACAATCGAAAAATACCAAAAATTCCTAAATTAGCAAAACCCGAGCCCTGGGCCCACTTCTCAAAACACATAAATTTTCACATCAACGGGTTCCTTATCTCCCAACGAGTTTATACATATCAAAAGTTCTCAAATCCGACCCCAAATGGTCCTCCAAATACCCAATTAAAATTTCAAAATCCCAAGCCCTATTTCTTCCATTTTTAGCAAGACTTCAATGATTTTCTAGGTGGATTTCACAACATAAATAAGTTTTAGGTCCGAAATTCTTACCTCTAATCGATTCTCCTTGAATCCCTCGTTAATTTCCTTCAAGAACTTCCAAAATTGAGCAGCTATGGGTGAAAATATACCCAAAATAGCGGACAAGAAGGCTTGTGGAAATATCCAAAAGATTAACGGTTTGAAGATTTAGAAACTACACTCGAAGATCTTTCATTTGATAGGTTGTACACTATATAAATCTTTATATATTCCGAGATATGAGCTTCTAAAGTGCATGAGCAAATTCTGTCAAAATTGCTCCACCAGCCAATATCAATCAATCATAACTTTCTATACAAATGTCCCAATGATAAATGGTTTATCTTTTTGGAAACTAGATTCAAAGGGCTACAACTTTCATGTTTTGATCATCTCATAATTCCTTATATATTGCAAGATATAAGCTTCCAAAGTTGGTCCTGTGCAGAAGAAATTTCTGCTATGCACACTGCTTCGAAAAGAGCAGCAGTATGAGGCTTCGGTTATTCTATCGTAACTTTTGATACAAATATCCAAATGATAAATCTTTTATGTTTCTGGAAACTAGATTCAAAGGGCTACAACTTTCATTTTTTGACTATCTCCAAATTCCTTGCATATTAGGAGATATAAGTTTCCAAAGTCGGTTCTGTGCAGCAGAAATTTCTGCTATGCACACTGCCTGGAAACCAACAGCAGTACCAGGCTTCGGTTAATCTATTGTAACTTTCTGTATCTATGTACAAATGATGAATGGTTTATATTTCCTGAAACTACACGCAAAGTAATACAACTTCCATGTTTTGAAAATTTCCAAATTCCTTATAGGTTGCGAGATATAAGCTCCCAAAATAAGCTCCGTGCAGCAGAATTTCTGCGATTCACCAGCAGTAAACAAATGGATAGAAATGGTCCGAAACTACTACGAAACGCACCCGAGTCATGCGGGACCCCGTCCGGATATACCAACAAGTTCTAAAATATATTACGGACTTATTCGAGGCCTCAAATCAAATCCAACAATGCTAAAAATACGAATGATACCCCAATTCAAGCCTAATGAAACTAATAAATTCCAACTTCTACATTCGATGCCGAAACCTATCAAATCGAGTCCGATTGACCTCAAATTTTGCACACAAGTCATAAATGATATAACGGACCTGTGAAGATTTTCATAACTGGATTCCGACCCCGATATCAAAAAGTCAACTCCTCGGTCAAACTTTCCAAAAATCTTCCATCTTCCAACATTCGCCAAAATGCGTTGAATTGTCCTACGGACTTCCAATTTCAAATCCGGACATATTCCTAAGTCCGAAATCACCATACGAAGCTATAGCAACTCTCGGGATTCCATTCCGACCCTCGGACCAAAATCTCACCTAACAACCGGAAATCGCCAAAATACTAACTCCACCAATTCAAGCCTAATTCTACACCGGACCTCCAAAAGAAATTCCGATCACACTCCTAAGTCATAAATCACCTCCCGAAGCTAACCGAACCATCAGAACTCACATCCGAACCCTCTAACTCATAAGTCAACATCCGGTTGACTTTTCCAACTTAAACCTTCTTAAAAGAGACTAGGTGTCTCATTTCTTACCAAATCCACTCCGAACACAAACTACTCAACTCGATCACATAAAACACGGATAACGAAGCATAATGAAGCAGAAATGGGGGGAAACGGAACGGTAACTCATGAGACGACTTACCGGGTCATCACATCGGCGTGCCCAATTATAATACATGTTATAAAAAGAAAAGAAGTTCATTAGCTAGTGTGGGGTGACATCTGGTTTGGTAATATACGTTGAAAACCTTTTGTTGTCATTAAACGCTAAACCTAAAAAGAGTAATGAATATCAATGGGTTAGAGGCTATGGATAGAGTTCCACTCATGGTCAAAGCCCCCTTTGAATCCCCTAACACTTCAAAGTTCCCAAGGGTCTCAAGGCCTAGGGAAATGCTTGTGCCAGGGAGAGTAGCCCAACCAAGAGCTAAACTCTACCCCCAAATACCCCTAACCATTAACGACTCATTCTTCCCTATAGGTTTAAGTGCGAATGAGACACTTTCAATGTGAACCAACCACCATAGCAATAACATACCACAAAAGTATATCCCTTTCTTATGAGCACCAAACAAAATTCCATAAAGGCATAAAAAGCAGTTTATCTGTATCACCTCAACCATGTTCATGTCACGACCCGGAAATTTCACCTTCGGGGCAGTGATGCGCCTAACATTTCACTTGCTAGGCAAGCCAACGTTAGAGGCTCGTTAAGCTAATTTTTAATCAATTCAAATAAGTAAAACCAATTAAGCTAAAATGAAACAAAAACGGAGCACAAAATGGCATAAAACCAATAATATCTAAGTACAACCCGGATCTGGAGTCACAAGTTCACGAGCTTCTAGAATATCTACAATTAGTGTTTGCAATAAATACAACTGTCTCGAATGAAAAGAATAGTAAATAGGGGAATTGAAAAGGGACTTTAAGGTTTGCGGACGGCAACAGATCTACTTCGAGTCTCCAAATGTTAAAGTTGATATGCCTCACAGATAGCTGGGACTAGTACCAAAATCTGCACAAGGAGTGTAGAGTGTAGTATGAGTACAACAGGCCCAATGTACTCCGTGGGTGTCGAGCCTAACATCGACGAGGTAGAGACGAGGCTATGACAGGACACCCACATAATTAAACCTGTATAGATGGAAATATACATACAAATGAATAACAAATAAAGAATTAGCAAGTACAATTGGGAGGGGACATGAGAAAGGGGTACAAGATATGGTAACTACAGTAGGGAATAATAACAAGAATCACTCAATAAACCTTCAATCAACAAAATGAACAAGCATAATGAATAAAACTGCACGGCATTACTCTTCGTACTTTTACTCTCACCTCACTATGAAACAGTTATAACGGCACGACATCACCCTTCGTGCTTTTACTCTCAATCTCACCATAAAATGATAAACACGGCACGACATCACCCTTTGTGCTTTTACTCTCTATTTCATCATGAATCAATACATACGGCACTGCATCACCCTTCGTGCATTAACTCTTAAATATGGCACGACATCGCCTTTCGTGCATTGACACTCAAATATGGCACGACATCACCCTTCATGCATTAAAACTCTCCTTTTCCATGTAACAATGCACATATAACAACAGGGAGATAGAATAAGCAAGATCAAGTCTTATGTCAACAATGGTTCCACTATACCAATCTCTACTTTAGAAACAATGCTCAATTATCACATATAGCCCATAAGTACCAAAAGAATAATCAATTTAGAAATTAACTAGTCTAAGCATGGATGTTATGATCAGAAAAACAAATAAATTACAAGGAACAAGTAGTACCCGCATGCTTTAACCTAACAACAACGCATATGTACTCATCACCTCACATATACGTTGTACCCCAACATTTAGCACATAACAAACAAGTCCTAATCCTTCAAGTCAAGGTTAACCACGACACTTACCTCGCTCCAAAGATCAACTCAAAGCTCAAACACGGCTTTGTCTTTCGAACAAGCCTCCAAACGAACCAAATCTAGCAAATTATCAACCAAAACAATTCAATATAAGCCTTAGGAACTACCGACGAATCAAGAGGTTCAATTTAGGTCGTTATTGAAAAAATCAACAAAAGTCAACTCTTGGGCCCGCTTAGTCCAAATCCGAAATTCATACCAAAACCCTATTACCCATTCACCCCCGAGCGAGGTATTGTATTTTATTTCAAAATCCGAACTCAATTTGAAGTCTAAATTCCAATTTTACAAAAATCTCTAATTCTTCTAAAACCCCCAATTTCCACCATGAAAATCCTAGATTTTAGGTTGAAATCTTGTGAAAAGTAATGGAACTTGAAAGAAAATAGGTTAGAATCACTTACCAATGAATTAGGGAAGAAGGGCTCTTGGGAAAATCGCCTCTAGGGTTCTCTAGGTTTGAAATTTTGAAAGAATCAAAGAAATCCCGTCTAACTCAACTTTTACCCAGTAGCAGATGTCGCAATTGCGATAAAATGGCTGCAAATGTGAACCCCGATGTCCTCGCAAATATGGACCTTTCTTCCCAAATGCGAAGATCATCACAAAAGGTGTTGAGTCGCAAATGCGACTCTGCCTTCGCAAAAGCTGAAACGGCAAGTTTATAATTCTGAACTTTTACCTCGCAAATGCGAGGCCCCCAGCCATGCCCGGGCTCGCAAATCCGATGGTTTCTTCACAAATGCAAGGCACAACGGACATCAGAAATAGCTACGAATTTTATGTCCAATCCACTCTGTAGCCTATCTAAAACTCACCCGAACCCTCGGAGCTCCAAACAAAACATGCACCCAAGTCGAAAAACATCATACAAATTTGCTCATGTGATCAAATCGACGAAATAACACCTGGAACTATTAATCGAACACCAAATCAAATGAAATTTTCATGAAAACTTATGAACATCTACTTTAACAACCGGATGACTGAATCACGTCAAACTAGCTCCGTTTCTCACCAAATTTCGCAAACAAGTCATAAATACAGTTATGGACCTATACCGAGTTCCCGAACAAAAATATGGACCCAGAATTAACAAAGTCAAACATTATTCAAACCTTTAGATTCATTAAGCCTTTAGACTTCAGAATTTTGACGAAAACCGATAACTCGAGTTAGGGACCTTCGAATTAAATTCTGGGCGTACGCCCATGTCCCAAATTAAGATACGGACTCACCGGGACTGTCAAAATACGGATACGGGTCCATTTGCTCAAAATATTAACCCAAGTCAACTCAAATAGATTTTAAAGCCAAAATTTCATATATTATCAATTTTTAACATAAAAGCCTTCTAGAAAAACACCCGGACTGCACACGCAAATTGAAGAATGTTAAAATGAGATATTTAAGATTTCGAAACACAGAATTAAGGTTTAAAACTCTAGATGACCTATCGGGTCATCACATTCTCCACTTTAAAAACAACCATTCGTCCTCGAACGGACATAGAAAAGTACCTGGACTGGTGAAAAGGTGTGGATATCTACTCTGCTTGTCCGACTCGGACTCCCAAGTAGCTGCCCGACGGGCTGACCTCTCCACTGCACTCGAATCGAAGGATAACACTTAGATCTCAACTGTCCAACCTGCTGGGCTAGAATAGCCACCGGCTCCTCCTCATGAGTCAAATCCTTGTCCAATTGTACTGAGCTGAAATCAAACACATGGGGCGGATCTCCTTGATACTTCCGAAGCATAGACACAAGGAACATTGGATGGACAGCCGATATACTAGGTGGCAATGCGAGCCTGTAAGCCACCTCACCCACTCTCTCCAGAATCTCAATTGGTCCGATGTACCTAGGGCTCAACTTGCCCTTCTTTCTGAACCTCATCACACCTTTCATCGGTGAAACCCAGAGCAACACCCTCTCTCCAACCGTGAATGCAACATCACGAACTCTACGGTCTGCATAACTCTTCTACCTTGATTGAGCTGTGCAAAGTCGATCCTGAATAATCTTGACCTAATCCAATGCTTCTTGTACCAAATCTGTACCCAACAATCGAGCCTCCCCCGGCTCGAAGCATCCAACTGGGAAACGGCACCGCCTCCCGTATAATTCCTCATAGAGGGTCATCTGAATGCTCGACTGGTTGCTGTTAATGTAGGAAAACTCCACAAGTGGCAAAAACTGATCCCACAAACCCCCGAAATTAATAAAAGAAGCGCAGAGCATATCCTCCAATAGCTGAATAGTGTGCTCAAACTGTCCGTCTGTCTGAGGATGAAATGTTATGCTTAACTCAACCTGCATGCCAAACTCACGTTGTACTGCTCTCTAGAAGTGCGAGGTGAACTGCTTACCTCGATCAAAAATGATAGACAAGGGCACACCGTGAAGACGGACGATCTCGCGGATGTCCACAATCGAACTTCCTCTGAGTTCGTGGGATTCCAACAAAAAAATCCATAGGGATACGCTCCCACTTCCACTCGGGAATCTCTAACTTCTGAAGAAAACCACCAGTTCTTTGACGCTCATACATTACTTGCAGACAATGAGACACCGAGCTACATATGCAACTATGTCATTCTTCATCCTTCTCCACCGGTAATGTTGCCGCAAGTCCTGATACATCTTGGTGGTACCCAAATGAATAGAATACCGAGAACTGTGGGCCTCCTTAGGAATCAACTCATGAAGTCCATCTACATTGGGCACACAAAAACGACCCTGCATCCTCAAAACTCCATCATCTCCAACAGTAACCTGCTTGGAACCATTGTTCCGCACTATGTCCCTGAGGACAAAAAAATGGGGGTCATCATACTGTCACTCCTTGATGTGCTCAAATAAAGAAGACCGAGCGACTGTACAAGCTAGAACACGACTGGACTCTAATATACCCAACCACACAAACTGATTGGCCAAGGCCTGAATATCTGATGCAAGCAGTCGCTCACCGACTATAATGTACGTAAGGCTACCCATACTCGCTGCCTTTCAACTCAAGGAATTGGCAACCACATTGGCCTTCCCGAGATGATATAAGATGGTGATATCATAGTCTTTCAATAGCTCCAACCATCTCATCTGCCTCAAATTGAGATCCTTTTGTTTGAAAAACTATTGTAGACTCCGATGATCCTTGAAGACCTCGCACAAAACGCCGTAAAGATAATGTCTCCAGATCTTCAATGCATGAACAATGGCTGCCAACTCTAGATCGTGAACAGAGTAATTCTTCTCATGGACCTTCAATTGTCGCGATACATATGCGATCACCCTGCCATCCTGCATCAATTATGCTCCAAGCCCAACACGAGATGCATCTCAATATACTGTATAAGATCCTAAACCTATGGGCAACACCAACACTGGCACAGTGGTCAAAGCATTCTTGAGTTTTTGAAAGCTCGCTCCACACACGTCTGACCATCTGATCGGGGCACCTTTCTGGGTCAATCTGGTATATCCGGCTGCAATAGATGAGAACGCCTCAACAAACCGATAGTAATAACATTCCAAACCCAATAAACTTCGGATCTCCGTAGTTGAAGTAGATCTAGGCTAGTTCTGAACTGCCTCAATCTTCTTAGGATCCACTAAATGCCCTCTGCCAATACGACGTGCCCCAAGAAAGAAACTGAGTCCAATCAAAACTCGCACTTTGAAAACTTGGTATACAACTGGCTATACCTCAAAGTCTGAAGTACAATCCGAAAATACTGCTCGTGCTCCTCTCGACTACGGGAGTGGATCAAGATATCATCAATAAACACTATCACGAAAGAATCCAGATAGGGCTTGAACACCCGGTTTATCAAATCCATAATTGTGACTGGGGCATTTGTCAACCCAAATGACATCACTAGAAACTCATAATTCTCGTACCGAATCTGAAAAGCTATCTTAGGGAGATCAGATGCCCTGATCTTCAACTGATGGTAGCCAGACCTCAAATCAATCTTTGAAAACACCTTGGCACCCTGAAGCTGATCAAATAAGTCATCAATCCTCTACAAAAGATACTTGTTCTTGAGATGACTTTGTTCAACTACCGATAATCCATACGCATCCTCATCGATCCATCCATATTATTCACAAACAACACCGGCGCACCCAGGGCGAGATACTAGATCTAATGAAGCCCTTATCAATCACATCTTACAACTGCTTCTTCAATTCTTTCAACTCTGGCGGGGCCATACGGTATGGCAGAATGAAAATGGGCTGAGTGCCCAGAGCCAAATCAATACAGAAGTCAATATCTTTATCGAGTGGCATCCCTGGTATGTCTGCAGGAAACACCTCTGGAATCTCACGAACAACTGGCGTCGAATCCGTGGAAGAAATCTCCGCACTAGGATCGTGGACATACGCCAATTAAGTTAGACACCCCTTCTCGACCATATGATGACACGTAGGAATAAGTAGAGCCCGGATCAAATAGAACCGAAGCATCCTTATGGCAAACTTAAACAATACCTGTGATAACAGAGTCGGATGACTCAGCCTCAAGCCTGGCTGGGAAGGCATAACATCGGGGCTGGGCCCCACCACTTTGAACTACGTCCCTCGGACGACCTCTAACTGGCTGCCTCCAGTTCTAAGGGCATGACCTCCACGTCTAACAGCCTAACCTCCACCGCTGGCTGCCTGATCCCTGCCTCTAGCTAGCTGAGCAGGCGTTGAAGCAACTGGTGCCGAAACGATGGCACGAGAACCCTGTTGCTGTGAGTTGCCTGATGTTCGTAGGCAAAATCTAGCAATGTGCCTCAGATCGCCACAAGTATAACAGGACCTCCACTGCTGTGACTACTAACCTTGAAACTAACGCTGTAGACCTGAATAACCACCCTGAAAATTCTAGAGTGGAGGTGCACTGATAGGAGCTGATGGTGCACTATAGGCTAGCTCATCGGAATAAGACATATAAGGACCACGACCACCTGAAGCACCGTGATATGCCAGTAGTGCTGAATGAAATGCCTGGGAGGATGGCCTCTACCAAAAGTACCCCTCCCACCAGATGAGGTGCCACTGAACCCACCGGAATGACAAGGCCTCTTATCAGACCCCTGCCCTCTCTCCTGCGCAAGAACCACCTCGATCCGCCTGGCGACACTGGCAGCCGCCTGAAAAGATATCTCACCCCTATTCTCCTTGGCCATCTGAAGCCTTATATGGTGAGCGAGTCCGTGAATAAACCTCCTAACCCTCTATCTCTCAGTAGGAAGAAAAAGAAGTGTATGAGGGGCTAGATCCACAAAATGGGTCTCATACTGAGTAACAGTCATACTACCCAGCTAGAGACGCTCGAACTGCCGGCGGTAATCCTCTCTCAATGTGATAAAGACGAACTTATCTAGAAAGAGCTAAGAAAACTGGTAAGAGTAGGTTACCCAGCTGGTCTGGTCGACATGAAATCCCTCCACCACCTTTTGGCAGAACCCGTCATCTGAAATACTGCAAAATCGACCCATTGGTCTCAACTATGCCCATGTTCCGCAGCACCTCATAGTAGCGGTCGAGATAGTCCTGCTGGTCCTCATAAGGTGCACCACTTAAGTAAACTAGGAAGAGTTTGGTGAACTTGTCAAATCTTAATAAGCAGACATGGCAGGCCTATCATCGGCTTGTGCCGGATCAATTGGCTGAACTACCCCAGCTAGGGGGCTGCTGGTGTCAAGTACTGGGGAGCCATCTGCTCTAGAGTGTGTGTAGCGGGAGTTTGTGCTCCTCCCCCAGCCTGAGAGATGGCTAGTGCCAAAAGAAATATATCGACCTGGGCCACACTCTCCATCAGGCCCACCAAACAAACCAGAGCGTCCTGAAGTACTGGGGTGGCGATGAACCCCTCTGGAACCTGAGCTCGTCCAACAGGCACTGTCTGAGCTGGAACTCTTTCATCAAAAACCACCTGAGGCTTCACTGCTGGTGCTGCTGCTCGAGCTTTAGGTTGAGCGCGGCCTCTGCCTCGACCTCTGGCGCGACCTCGGCCTCGTCCTCTTCCCCGAGTAGGAGTTGCCACTAGGGTCTCCAGCTGCTGTCCAACTGAAGATGTTGCACGTGTTCCCGCCATATGCGGGAGGACAAGAATAGAAGATTTCAATTAGCAATGATAGAATAAAATCGCACGACAGAGAAGAATAGAAGTGAAATTTCTTCCTAAACATCATTGTCTCTAGAAGATAAGTACAAACGTCTTCGTATCGATCCTCCAGACTCTACTAAGCCTGCTCGTTACTTGTGAGATCTACGCAATCTAGTGCTCTGATACCAACCTTGTCACGACCCGAAATTTCTACCTTTGGGCCGTGATGGCGCCTAACATTTCACTTGCTAGGCAAGCTAACGTTAAAGGCTCTTTAAGCCAATTTTTAATCAATTCAAACAAGTAAAACGAATTAAGCCAAAATGAAACAAAAACGGAGTACAAAATGGCATAAAATCAATAATATCTAAGTACAACCCGAATCTGTATTCAAAAGTTCATGAGCTTCTAGAATCTCTACGAATAGGATTTGCAATAAATACAACTATCTCGAATGAAAAGAATAGTAAATAGGGGAAGTGAAAAGGGACTTCAAGGTCTGCGGACACCAGCAGATATACGTCGAGTATCCAAATGCCAATCCGAGCTAATATGCCTCATGGATAGCTGGGACCAGTACCAAAATCTTACACAAGAAGTGCAGAGTGTAGTATGAGTACAACCGACCCAATGTACTTCGTAAATGTTGAGCCTAACCTCAACGAGGTAGTGACGAGGCTATGACAGGACACCCATGCAATTAAACCTATATAGACAAAAATATACATAAAAAATAACAACAAATAAAGAATTAGCAAGTACAATTGGGAGGGGACAAATGAAAGGGCTACAGCAGGGAATATAAGAAGAATTAGCCAATAAACCTTCAATCAACAAAATGAACAAGCATAATGAATAACACTGCACGACATTACCCTTCGTGCTTTTACTCTTAGCCTCACTATGAAACAGTAATAACGGCACGGCATCACCCTTTCGTGCTTTTACTCTCAATCTCACCCTAATATGATAAACACGGCACGACATCACCCTTCGTGCTCTTACTCTCAATTTCATCATGAATCTATAGATACGACACAACATCACCCTTCATGTATTAAAAATCAGATAACAATTTAATTTATACGCAGTTTTAAGGATACATGATCTAATTTGATCCAAAAATGAGAAATCAAATTGAAAATAAAATTAATGATAAAAGATGAATGCAAACCACACAAGTTGGGCAGCGTTGGCCTTGTAGGATGATCGCCCATGGGCCTAGAAACATTGCAATCAGTGTTAAAAATTGAATAAAGAGACAATAATAACTAAAGAGATCAGCCTATTGCTATTTTTCATTATCAGATCCAAAGTGTGCTTACAAATAATTGGACCCCCCTTTATGTACTAGGGTATTCCTACTTTAGGTACAACTCTGTATAAGGTAAAAAGTCTCCTGATTTGCTAATTAAGCGGTTCAATTGATTCCTGCCGAGATTCACGCTGCGATGCTCGACCCATTACGAATATTCTAGCTTTCCATTATTTAGGTTCGACGATCTTCCCTCGAGCATGTTTGGGTTAAGGATCGGTTCATAATCACGGGCTCAGTGTTCTCAAGGACGGACATTCTGACCTTGTGTTCTGCTTCTATGAAACTCGGGGTCGATCTTCAACCCTTCGCGTTCCGAGCCCGATCGGTCATGCAATAGTCAAGCCTGATTTCGGCCGTATGTAGATAGTCCCCTCATTTTTCGGAGAGTAATGACGAGAAATGATACGAGCATCAGATTCTCACGATACTAGCTTTCGATTCTTACTCTGATAAGTGACGATAAACTCATGATATAAGTGATACGAATTTGATTCAGTGACTGATGGTAAAAATCTACAGGTCCAGTAGAAATGCAATCGGATCGATCAGCTTCAAACTGAGATGGATGTGGTTAGAGCTGAGGCCGATGAGTGCAGAGGCAAGATGGATCGTCTGGCATCAAAACAAGAGACAGCTCGAACACAACTAACCTCAGCAGATACCTAGCTAAGAGTAGCAAAGGGAAAAGCCGAGATCCAGACAAAAAGGGCCAAGGAGCTTAAAATGGCCAAGTCGGAAGTCATCGTGATCAAAGCCGAATTTGATGAAATGGTGGCTCGGTACAAGGCAGATGCCGAAGCAGCTTAAGACCAATCAAAAACTATGGTCGAGCATATGAAGTGGCACTCCTGTAGGAAGGCCCTCGCGGAAGTCCACACTCGAGGTTTTAACTTATCTGCGGAGATTGATGATGCCAATGTCTGAAGCCAAGGCCAAAAAACCTTTCCTGAAGAGGATGATTCCGAGGGCTCAATCAGGTCCAAAGAATGAGAGGGTGCTTAATACTATGTATTAAGGCTGCTCAGCCTTTGAAAAAATTTTGTATTGAGGCTATTCAGTCCTTGTAGGAAGGTTTTTTGATATATATATATATATATATATATATATAGGGGTTGCCTTTCACAACTTTCAAAAAATTTTCTTTGCTTTTTATTTGCATTCGCAATGAACGATATGCCTTAGCATGAAATATTTAGGTTGTGTTCGAAGGCTCGAACGAACCTTACTTTTAACGTTATTTCATTTTAAGGCTTCGTGAGGATTCGGTGTTACCGAAAACATTCTTCCCCAAAGTAGTTTAGGTTTATAATTTGCTGAGGGTAGCCATTGGAACCGATTAAGAAGGCTTCAGACGTCTCCAAGACGTGTTTATGCGGCCATAGCCTTTATAGTTCAGGCAATGCCAAATAAGCATTGTGCCTTCAGGTTTCGTTAACCAGAAATGGAATGCCTTAGGCCTTCAATTTGGGAATTGCCAAATAAGCTTCGTGCCTTCGAATATTGTTAACTCGGAACAGCCTTAGCCTTTTAATTCGGGCGTTGCCAAATAAGCTTCGTGCCCTCGACTGTTGTAAACTTGGAACGGCCTTAGCCCTTTAATTCGGGCATTCCCAATTAATATTTGTGCCCTCGAGTGTTGTTAACTCGTAACGGCCTTAGCCTTAAAAGTTTGGGGGTTGCCTAATACGTCTTATGTCCCCGAGATCTAATAACTTGGACCGTCTGAGTTTGTTTTTCGGACGGCGGTCCCCGAGTGAGAGAGTGATTATTCGATCTCAGGTTAAGGCGGCCCTTGGGCTCGTTTCCTTTAGGGGATCAAAAGCACAAAATTCCTTGAGAAATGTAAAGAAAAAGTTTTAAAAGACAAGACATTTGCAAAGAAGAGATTTCACTTTATTCTGCCATGTATTTGTATATGTTTTGAGTCAAGGTTCGATCAGTCTATTTGAGCACGGTTCATTTGACAGTTTGGTCCTTGCATTGAATCTTATTGATCTTCAACCCTTCAATCCTGAAGTCTCTTTCCATGCTAAAGTGGCCCCCCAGTATTCGGGGTCGATCGAAGGCATGCCTCCAATACTGTTGTCACCAATTTTTTACCGGCCTTCGAATCTAGGTTACCACGATTTACATGTTGCCTCGTTAAAAACCTTTCCGTAAAATCCATTTGGGACAAAATCGGTCCAAGAGAAAAAAGAGTGCAACGTGTGCTTTCATACCTACCATCCTGTGTGGCCCTTGTTTGATACCCGGAAGCAATAGTTCGTAATGCAAATAAAAGAAAAAATAAAGAACAGGGTCGTACCTTAACAATAATACCACTTTAAGTGATTTATATTACAGTTGTTCGGTAGTTGTTTACCATCCATCATTCCGAGCTTGTAGGATCCCTTTCCGATGAATGCAATGATACAATAAGGTCCTTCCCAGTTTGGTCCCAGCTTTCCCTTGTTCGGACTCCGTGTGTTCGGCATGACCTTTCTTAGTACTAAGTCCCCGACATTGAAGTATCGAAGGCTGGCCCTTCTGTTGTAATACCTCTTGATCCCTTGCTTTTGAAAAGCTAACAAAACAAGGGCGGCTTTGCGTATCTCATCTAACAGCTCTAAGTTCGTATTCATGGCTTCGTGGTTCGATTCTTCTATTGTATATCGGAATCTGATACTCCGATCCCTGACATTGACTGGTATCAAAGATTTGGCGCTATAAACCAGAGAGAACGGGGTGGCCCCAGTGCTAGATTTCGCGATCGTACGGTATGCCCCGTAGCGGCTATTCGCCAGGTCAACTTTTGCACAACTTTCACATTTGTCTATGACCGTGATATCTTTGATAGCTTTGATCTTTTTACGGTTGATCCTGATTACCCGATTTGACACCATGAATCCAAGGAATTTACCCAACCCTACTCCAAACGCGCATTTTTCCGGGTTTAGCTTCATGTTGTACTGCTTCAGCATACATAATGTTTCCTGCAAATGTCTTAAATGGTCCTCTGCTCACAGGGACTTAACTAACATGTCGTCAATATAAACCTCCATTGACTTCCCTAAATGTTTCTAGAACATTCAATTCACTAGGCGTTGGTATGTGACACCAGCATTTTTTAACCTAATTATTTGATTTTGGACTGGGCCTTCTTTTTTGCTTAACCATATGGAATTTTGGATCCAGGCTCAGCTTGTGAGTGGTAATATCCGATGGGATACCTGTCACATCCAGGTGGGACCAAGAGAAATAGTCTTCTTTATCAAATGATGTTGGCCGAGCTACCTGGATCGATTAACACACGTTTAACTCTAATTTTATGTACGAGTACAGATATTATAGATGCATCATTGTGGGGCTGTACAATCCCTTCTGCATCCTTGTTGTTGAAAGATAAATTTCCCTTCGGTGTGTAATCCCGAGTCCATTTCTCCCTATTAATGGATATTTTGGTGCATTTCAACATCGGCCCCTAAGGGGTGTCGACTCTAGTGATTATCATGTTGATGACGTGTTGAGGTTCTTCTTTCCCCATCCATTTGCCAGAATTCCTATTCCTGAAATGTTTTTTGGCTCGGTCGCTCAGGAATTCTCGAAGATGTCCATTATTGAGTAGCCGGGCTACTTCCTCTCTCAGTGCCGACAATCTTCCGTTCTGTGACCGTGAGTGCCATGAAATTTGCACGTTTCGGTCGGATCGAATTGTAGTGGTCGACGCCATTTCATATCTTTGATGCGACCGATAGCCGATAGAATAGTTGCAGCATCGACATTAAAGTTGTACTCCGATAGCCGCGGTACTTCTATATGTCCGATGGGCCTTTCGAAGCTTCTTTTGGTCATGAGCCCCCCGTTGCTCTAGCCTCAGTCATTTCTCCTTTAATTTCTTAGGGAGTTCCTCCCATATACTTTGATTTTTGGTCCCCGTGATATGGCTGATGTTGATCTCTGTTCGATCTTGGTTCGCGATAAATTGGTTCGATATGGCTGATGTTGATCTCTAACGGGATAAATGGATCCCGAAGGGTCCCCGAGCTGATCGTCTTCGACTATGATTTTTGACAAGTATCGATTATATATGTCAGCCCATGTAACAACTTGGTATTCTATTATGTTTTGCTTTTGTTTCTGTGAAGCCGTGGAGCTTCGAATATTGAGTCATTGAGTGAAAGCGTGAATAGCCCAATCGTTAGTGACTGGCGGCAGATCCATCTGTTCCATTTGAAACCGGGACAGGAACTGTCTGAGCATCTTGTTATCCTTTTGTTTGACTTTGAAAAGGTCCAATTTCCTCATTTTGACCTTGATGGCACCCGCGTGCGTCTTCACAAAAGAATCTGCAAGCATAGCTAATTAGTCAATACAATTAGGAGGTAAGTTGTGATACCCTAGCATGGCTCCCTTTGACAAGGTCTCCCCAAATTTCTTCAACAGAACGAATTCGATCTCATCGTTCTCCAGGTCATTCCCGTTAATAGCACATACATATGAGGTTACATGCTCGTTTGGGTCGGTCATTTCGTTATACTTGGGTTTTTCGGGCATACAGAATTTCTTAGGGATCGGCTTTGGAGCTGCGCTCGGTGGAAAAGGTTTTTGCACCAACTTCTTGGAATCTAGACCTTTTAACAACAGGGATGCCCCTTGCATTTGGTCTGCCCTAGAGTTGTAGGTTTCCACCTTTTTGTCATTTGTTTCGATCTTTTTCTCCCCTGATTCTATCCGTTTTTTCAGCTCCTCGAGCATCTTCATAATTTTGGTTTTGCCCACAGTTCATATTCATTCGACCTTCCTACGATTGATTTATCCCTGCGGGTAATTTCCCAGGAAGGGCCGGGCAGAACCCTGTTCGGGATTTGGCTTTAGTTTTGTAACTGAGCTATCACCGTCTGTTGAGCGTGTAACATTTTGAAGATCATCCACAGGCTGATACCGTCCCCTTCAATGTTTTGCGGGTTTCGAGTTACTGATCGAACTTCTCTACGAACGATATTTTAGGGGTCGGTAGGCAGATCCGCATCAACTGCCACGTGTGAATTAGCGTCAATCGGATCAACAATCGGGATCTCATTACGGGCGCTATGTTGTTATTTTCACCTTGGTGATCCGACTCGTTGTCAACGTGCTGAGGTATTGATTGAGAGTTTAACATTTCTGTATTTTAGCCTGGAATCAAAGACACTTCAAAGACCAAGTGTGAAGCAGTATGTGTGTTATGGAGATTTGTATCAAATAACCACTATTATCCTTAGCCCCACGGTCGACACCAAACTGTTTACCCTCAAAATCGAATAAAAATTGAATTTACATCCGGTTTTAGGGATACGTGATCTAATTTGATACAAAAATGAGAAATCAAATTGAAATTAAAATTAATGATAAAAGATGAATGCAAATCACACAAGTTGGGCTGCGTTGACCTTGTAGGTTGATCGCCCTTGGACCAAGAAACATTGCAATCGGAGTGGAAAATAGAATAATGAGACAATAATAACTAAATAGATCAGTCTATTGCTATTTTTCGTGATCAGATTCAAAGTGTGCTTACAAATAATTAGACCCCTCTTTATATAGTAGGGGAATCCTACTTTAGGTACAACTCTATATAAGGTAAAAAAATCTCCTGATTTGCTAATTAAGCAGTTCACGCCGCAATGCTCGACCTATTACGGATATTCTGACTTTTCATTATTTAGTTTCAACGATCTTACCTTGAGCATGTTCGGGGTCAGGATCGGTTCTGAATCACTGGCTTAGTGCTCTCAAGGACGGACATTATGAAGTCGTGATCTGCTTCAATGAAACTCAAGGTTGATCTTCAACCCTTCTCTTTCCAAGCCCGATCTGTCGTGCAATAGTCGAGCCCTATTTCGACCATATACACTCTCAAATACTAAATGGCATCACCCTTTGTGGATTAACACTCAAATACAGCACATCATCACCCTTCGTGCATTAACACTCTCCCTTACCATTTAACAATGGACATCTAACAACAGGGAGATAGAATAAGCAAGATCGAGTCTTATGTCAACAATGGTTCCACTATACCAGTCTCTACTTTAGAAACAATGCTCAATTATCACAGATAGCCAATAACTGCAGAAAGAATAATCACTTTAGCAATTAACTAGTCTAAGCATGGATGTTATGATCAAAGAAAGAAATAAATTACAAGGAACAGGTCCCACCTGCATGCTTTAACCCAATAACAATGCATAAGTACTCGTCACCTCACATATATGTTGTACCCCAACATTTGAACAAGTAGCACATAACAAGCAAGTCCTAATCCCTCAAGTCAAGGTTAACCACGACACTTACCTCGCTCCAAAGATCAACTCAAAGCACAACCACGGCTTTGTCTTTCAAACAAGCCTCCGAATGAACCAAATATAACAAATTATCAACCAAACGCTTCAATATAAGCCTTAGATACTACCTACGAATCAAAAGGTTCAATTTAGGTCGTTATTAAAAAAGTCAACAAAAGTCAACTCCTGCGCCCGCTTATTCTAAATCCGAAATTCGGACCGAAACCCGATTACCCATTCACCCCCGAGCCCAGTTATGTATTTTTTTTTAAATTCGACCTCAATTTGAGGTCTAAATTCAAATTTTACAAAAATCCCTAATTCTTCAAAAACCCCCAATTTCCACCATGAAAATCAAAGATTTTAGGTTGAAATCTTGTGAAAAGTAATGGAAGATTGAAAGAAAATATGTTAGGATCACTTACCAATGAATTAGGGAAGAAGGGCTCTTGGGAAAATCGCCTCTACGGTTCTCTGGATTTGGAATTTTGAAAGAATGAAGGAAATCCCATGTAACTCAACTTTTACCCAGTTGCAGATGTCGCAATTGCGAACACCGCAACTGCGAGAAAGAGGTCACAATTGCGAACTCCTCTAAGAATCCCAGTAATCGCATTTTCGATAAAATGGCCGCAAATGCGAACCCCAATGCCCTCTCAAATGCAGACCTTTCTTCTTAAATGCGAAGATCATCACAAAAGGTGTTGAGTCACAAAGGCGACTCTGGCTTCGCAAAAGCGGAAATGGCAAGTTCGCAATTGCGAACGTTTACCTTGCAAATGCAAGGACCCCCAGCCATGACAAGGCTCGCAAATGCGATGGTTTCCTTCACAAATGCGAGGCTCAGCAGACACCAGAAACAGCTATGAATTCTAAGTCCAATCCACTCGGAAGCCTATCTGATACTCACCCGAGCCCTTGGGGCTCCAAACGAAACATGCACCCAAGTCAAAATATATCATGCGAACTTGCTCGCGCGATCAAATTGCCAAGATAACACCTAGAACTATGAACCGCACACCAAATCAAATGAAATTTTCAAGACATCTTATGAACTACTATTTTAACAACCGAACGTACGAATCAAGTAAAACCAAATTTGTTTCTCATCAAATTTGGCAGACAAGTCATAAATACAGTAATAGAACTATACTGAGTTGTGCAACCAAAATACAGACTAGGTATCAACAAAGTCAAACATTGGTCAAACCTTTGGATTCATTATGCCTTTTAAATTCAAAAGTTTGACAAAAAGTGATAACTCGAGTTAGGGGCCTCCGAATATGATTCCGGGCATACGCCCAGGTCCCAAATCACTGTACGGACCCACGGGGACCGTCAAAATAAAAATCCTGGTCTATTTGCTCAAAATGTTGACCGAAGTCAACTCGAATGGATTTTTAAGGAAAAATTTTACATTTTATCAATTTTTAACATAAAAGCCATCTGAAAAAACCCAGACTATGCAAGCAAATCGAGGAAGGCTAAAATGCAATACTTGAGGTTTCGAAACAAAGAATTTAGGTTTAAAACTCTAGACGACCTATCGGTTCATCACAGTTCAGAACTAAGTAATTGATTAACACTTCGGACAATTCCCAAAGAAAATGAATCTCAAACAGACTTATCGTGTTTCTCTTATGAGATCATAGACCTGATACACAAACATCCTAAAGGAAGAAGAATATAGCTCTAGTGTGTAATAATGAATAAGTACACGTTTGCATCTAAATGACACCCAATCACACTAAAACGCATGTTGATTAAACCTTAGCCTTTAAGTGTACACATATTAACTAGTACAACACATTGCGGATTCATCACTACAGTTAATAATTTTCAAATGGTGTTGATTCATATACAATTTAAATAGCATCAAAGATGGTATCAGATAATTAACCTTAATCATGAGGCACATGCTAAAAATTTGAACAGATCATTCAAGGAACACTGGCAGGAGATAAGGATAGTAATCACAATCAGAACTCCCATAGATATTCACATCACAACAAGGACTTACAAGATCACAATTAGGCAATAATTATAATTTTAGCTTTTAATGATATCAAGAATTTCACAAATCTAATTAGAACTCTTAAGAGTGTTTAACAAGGTCTCAAATCATTAAGTGACATATCTATCTACTTTGAAAATCTTAACTTCAAATTAATCCTATTAAAATAAAATTAGACAGTCATGTTCAAGTAGTAGTGATAGAAGTTCTTTAGAGTTAGGACCTGTATACTTAAGAGAATAGAGTGGAGCTTTCAAAACAAGGTAGGCACACATGTGGTCAATCAAGCAGAGACATTAGATGACATAGGGTCACCATCATACACAAAAGAGGTTGAGCTGAGATTAGGTCATGGAAGTGTTACCATTAATGCCATCATGTGAGGTCCAAGAAAAAATAGATATATCATCAGATAAATTGAAGAATGCTAAATATGTTTATGATTGGACTTCAAGTGTAAAGGGAAATTTAGCCTTAGTATGAGACAACTAAGAATCATGTAATATGAAGACCTAACTAACATCAGTTTGTGCTTACATATCAATTATTAGATTAATCAAATAATCAAAGAATCACAACAATACATAAAAGAGATGAGAGTGGACTCAGAGATCATAACTAATACACCAACATCACAATAGCAATCTAATATTTATCCAAAACAGAATTATACTCCATTAAAAGACCCAATATGAGTGATGAATGATGTTCAAGACAAGGGAAACTTCATGTTAAGTAGGATTAACCCAGATGCACATATTAAAGATGAATTTTGGACATGATGAAGCCCTATTCATCTTACTGACATGATAATTGATACTCAGATGCGGCAGATATGATATTAGCCTAGCTTAGAAGGGATAACTTGATCAAGACAGAATGCATACAAGAATAATTACTGGGTTTATCAGAGAATTAACCTAATTACTTTAATGAAATTGTTTCATATAACAAAGGTCACATATATGATCTTCAGTTAAATATAAACACGAAACTTTCACAGTAATGACTTAGAGGTTGCTTTAGATTAACAAATACTCATGTGGAGAAGAAAATACCTTAAGCAATTATACTTAACATACTTCAACTAAGCAATGAAGGATTAAACCTTGAACATTTCATAACCGTCTTAGTTAAAATCATCAAATAATAACTTCAAGCACAGAATAAAAGACTACACTAAAAAGGGCTAGTGTGATAGGCATGAATGTCATAGAAGAACATTAGAGAAATCTGAAATTAGAACGAGTATAAGAAGCTATAATGACATGTTAAGGAACTTAATTATATAGGCTATTTGATTTAGGGTAGTAGTAATCAAAGTCATGTAATAACTCAATCAAACTGACTCGAGATTCTTAAGATCATAACACTCAACCATAAATTGGTCTAGAGGTCAAGCACAGAGACCTCTTTACCAAGAATAACGATGTTGACAATGTTAAGTGGGCATGCATGCCACTAATTTTGACAGAACATAAAGAATCTCTAAGGATTCGGCCTTGCACCATTTGGTCTAGGGTTTCGAATTAGGGGTTATGAAATATAATCGGTGAAATAGAAAGGAAAATATTAGGCTTCGTAGCCTAGGGACAAAGCGAGTGATTCTGTGGACTAGAGAGAACAAAGACGAAATGGTGTCTCAATGCGAAGGTTCAGAATCTAGTACTGCAGATTTGATAAAAAAAAAAAAGGAAAAGTCAGCGGGATTCGTGGATACAGAAGCAGGAGAGGGGATTTGATGAGAGACTTCATGACCTGTCACAAATTTGTGCAAGGTGTTTTGATTGATGTTCATGAGAGATTGAGGGAAGAAAGAGGAAAAGAGGAAAGGAAGGCGGTTGTGAGAGTGACAAATGAAGTTAGGGTTTGGAGATTGGGGGGGG
>MCJB01016957.1:26383-66918 GCA_002018475.1 Nicotiana obtusifolia
CCAAAGTGGAGAGTGAAGATATTGGACCTGGGTAATTATTTGGATTTGGCTGATGCATTGGACCAATTTTGACTTAGAAAATAGCCAATTTGATTGCAATTGTAGCCATTTAGTCTTCAAATTCCATAAAATTAATTTACATGATTATTTTCAATAGAATGTACTAAAATTATAATTATCAAATATGCTCCTAATTATTGTAATTAATTATTTATAAAATACTTTGTTTTCAAAATTAACATTAATTTTGAATTATTAGCATAGTAATTTAATTAATTAGAAATTAAGGAGTAATTTGTTAAATAATTATGAAGCCTATGTGATGTTTATTAAAGTTACTTTAATAATCTTAAAATAGCAAATATATTTATAATTACATAATACCAACATAAATTATTAATTTCAAACCTAATACATAGTTAATTTTGTAAAATAGATATATATCGACTGATAATATTTTTGAAATATTTATTGTAAATTATTAAGTATAAATAAATTAATTTAAAAAGGGAGGGTCAAAATTGGCTGTCAACAAGTATCAATATAAAACTAACAACGAAAATCATAATCAATTAAATAGTAACACTACTAGAAATTGCCCTATTTTTATCGGAAAAAACTGACTGAACTCGGTCGAAAAAGCCCTATTTCCGACCGAAAATAGATCGAAATGCGGAGGACGCTAAATCACTGGTCGGTAAGAGCTACAAACCAATTTCGGATGGAAAATCCGACCGATTTCTGTCAGTCAAGTCAATGTCCCAACTTCTAAAACACGACCCAAATGAAATCAAATATACCGCCGACGTTGGTCAGTATTTTTTTATGTTTAAATAAAAAGAATAATATCAATTTCGTACGAGAGCGGTTGGTAAATTAGTTTCAAATTATAATATAAAAAACACTAACAGACCGTCTATAAACAAACAATTCAAAAAAATATAATCTAAATATTCTGTCCGAAGTCGGTCAAAAATTTAGATAATCCCGGCAAAATTTTGAACATGCCAACCGGCTTCGGTAAAAAATTAACAATTTTTTAGAGTTTTTTCTCAACATTTGATACTGAAGTCGGATGTTAATAACAATTTTATTTTTTATATATATACCGACCGATTTCGGTCAGTTTTCTAGGAAACGTCCGGGCAAAAACAACCTATTTTTAGCTGCACCAGCTGCCAAAACAAGAAAACAGTACTAAATGCCTAATTTTAGCATCAAAATGCTTATAATTAGCCAAAACTATGTTCAACTAACCAAAACTACTTTAAATCCACCAAAACACATTCAAACTAAAATCAAAGCTCCTAATACAACAATAGTCAAAGTAAAACATTTATCAAACTAAAATATTCAACAAGAACTAAAACAAGTCAATAAATTATTTCCAATACAAACCCTCAAAAAGTGCTTTATATTTCTTCTCCTCATCTACTTAAACCTTCATCGTCAGTACGTGAAGGAGGAGCACCATCGGGTGATGACTCACAAGTCTTGGGTAATGGAAAAGCTCCAATTGAAAGGGTAGTTGTCAATTGTGCTTGAAGGCCTTCATATTGTTGGTCGTTTAACTTCTCTCTGGCCTTCGATGCATGAAGCTCGACCGTTAATTTGCAATCTAAATAATACGATAAATAACAGAGGATGATACAATAACAAATATGCGAAGAAGTAATTGATTGCTAAAATAGATCACGGTCAGTTTTGTCAACATCACAACCCATCCTTTTCTTAAAGCGATAACCACCAAATGACATAGTAAATCCACGAAATGTCATAATATGAGGAATGCGTTTGCGATATGCAGATAAATCACACGGTAACACCCGTCATGCATTTATCTCATCCTCACCAAATAAATGAATGTATGTCAAATCTATTGGCACGGCAACACCCTACGTGCATTTATCTCATCCGCATAAAGTATATGTATAACAGTAGGAACCAGGAAAAAGAAATTCCTATAACAGTAACAGCAAAGTGGAAAATACACAGGTATCAATATTGAACAAGGCAGAGCACATGGACAACGTTAACAGACATGGCGGGAAGCACAGAAGTAATGATAACAATTAAGGTAGGAGAGCATAAATTTCACTATCTAGTAAGGTAGAAGGTTTAGATGAGAGCACAACAAACGAGGAAAGGCACAGGTGTAAATATAACAGACAAGATGAAAAGCATGATTGTGACGAGATAAACAGATAGAAAGCATGGATAGAACAATACCAATTAAGGCAGGAGGAAAAGATGTGACAACAGCAAGTCACATAGAAGCATAGTTGCCGTAATGACAACTTGGAATGAAAACTTAAATGTATATGCAATGGAACGGCATCACCCTTCGTGCTTTACTCTCTTCCTCACATGATAATGTATAGGCAATGCACGGCATCACTCTTCGTGATATACACTCTTCCTCACATGATAATGTAAAACAACGGCACAACATTATCCTTTGTGCAAAATAATGTATACGAAATGGCACGACATCACCCTTCGTGCTTTACACTCTTCCTCACCAAGCACATGCAGATCAATGACAAGCAAGGTAGGAAGCATGGATAGCATCAAGAAGAGTGGTTAAGAAAATACAACACGTGAACATCAATCACAGCTCTCGAATGAATAAACAATTCAATAAACCTCAAGAACCCTATCGTTCAAGTATCTCGACAAAGCTTAAACATGCTTTTCAACATAAGTATAGAACCCAAGTACCTCAGCATTACGGTCATAGACATGTATTTTGTGATAAAGTATAGTGATGACCTAATTTAGCACATCAATAGTTTGACAAAGAAGTCGTCAAATTTAATCTAGTTATGAAATGTTGAATCATGGTTTCTAGCATTAAAATTCATATTCATATTATTATACGAGTAAAGTAAAACATGAGGCAAGAAAATTACATAGTGCTACAAGGCACAAAGAATCGCATAATCTACCTCGAGCATGGATAAACCTGGCGTACATGCATATACGCTCGTCACCACGCATATACATCATCCCCGCATGTAGCAAACAATATCATTTCGTTAGAAAAAATCCCCCAACAAAGCTAAGCAAGACACTTACCTCAAGTAAGCTAAAAAACACTCTAAGAAGCCCTTCTGCCGCAAATCAACTTCCAGACGGCTCGAATATAGCTAAAATAACATAATATCAAAAATAAACACCATACGAAACGATTCCTAATGATAAAGCTTCGATCTTTAATCAAATCAAAAAGTCAACCCAAAAGAAAACCCCGGGCCCGCACCCTTAAACACGACAAAACTCACAAAATTCCTAGCACTCATTCCAATACGATTCCAAATATATGTGTTTCATCCAAATACGACGTCAAATCGACCTTCAAATCATTGATTTATCTTTTAGAAACATTTTTACTAAAATCCTCAATTTTGTCAATTTGATTCATCAAATAATCGCTGAATTAAAGGTAGGAATCATGAAATATAAATAAATCCATGTAAGAAATATATACCCCAATCCAATTTATGAAAATCCTCTCCAAAATCGCCCAAATCATATCGCCAAAATCATATGAGAAAACGTGACAAAATTCTACAACAAGTACAAAAAACAGCATCTATTCTAACTTGAATAAGATCCTAGATGACCTCGAAACTGAAGACCAATATAATCATTGCGAGATTACACCCGAGATAGAATTTTGAATCACCCAATTTGGCCTTAAAATGAGGGAGATGTGATGTTTTGAAGTTTTAAAGAAAGTCGGAAAATTTCAAGGACATAAATGGCATTTTCGTAATTATTCACACCAGAAAAATTAGCAATATAAAATTATCTTCGTTGTAGCACCCAAAACTCATGCGGAACTTACAAGGCACAAACCATATATGCATTTCAATCATAAAACACGCTAAGAACCTGTTCGCGCACTCAAAACACCTAAAAGAGGTCATTTTTACCTGATATTGACCATGGTCAAACTCCAAATCTCTAACTAGTCTCTTAACCAATGATACAAAACACACCTGAGCCCCTCGGGACCCCATCCAATCATACTAACAAGTACAAATCAATTTTTCACACTTATCCAAAGCCTCAAAACACCCATGGAAATATCACAACAAATAATCGAGGCTCAAAACAAATAGAATTTCTCTTAGGTTGTTAAATATTCATTCCTTCAAAACAGTGTCTGAATTTAACTTACACACTTCGGATTACTTCCAAACTTTGCACATAATTTTAATTCAACTATGTAGACCTTTCCAATATCTCGAAACACCAATTGGAGTCCAATAACATCAAAGTCAACTCTTGATCAAACTTATGAACTCTTAAGTTCTTCAAATTGCCAACTTTTGAGAAATAGAGTCGAATTCTTGTAGGAACCTCCAAAACCAACTCCGAACATACGTAAAAGTCAAAAATAATCGTACGAACCTATCAGAACAATCAAAACCTAATTCCGTGTCCGATTACCCAAAAGGCAAGCACTTGGTCAACTCTTCCTACTTAAACCATCCAAATAGAGAGTTATTCTTTCGAATCAATCCTGAACATCTCAAAAACTAAAACCAACCTTACAAACAAGTCATAATACATCATATGAAGCTAGTAAAAGTCTCAAACCACTGAATGGAATGCTAAGGATCAAAACGACCAATCGGGTCATTAGAGTGGGTCAGGCTCAACATCTGCATTAGAATCATGTGTAGATGGGGTATCAGTACGCTTAGAGATACTATCTCGAAGGCGGAGTCCTGAAATTCTTGGAGATGCACGATGTGGATATGGAGTGGCAGATGAAGATGGTTGTGATCCAATCGATGAAAGCTAGATGGCTATCATCCGTACTGTGGCACTGTAGATGACTACAAGAAAGCTTGCTGTAATTAAGAAGGTTGTTGTCCGTATAGCGGTGATGCAAGTGGACTAGACGATGGACGTATAAACCTATGGCCCCGTCATGGAAGACCTGGTGTAGGAATGAAATGATATGAAGGGCTAGGTGAAGGAATCAATCTATAGCTCGATGGTTGAGGATGTTAAGAATACTACATCAAATAGTAGATCTGCACAAGGGAAGGATGTATATGGGGAGTGGAGGGAATGAAAGGAGTGGTACTATCCTCAGAATTTACTCTCCTCCTATCCTTCTTAGAGGTCCCGCGACTACCTCGACCCTAAGATTTACCATGATCATTAGTACCTCTGCCCTTGCGTACCATCTACAATAAAAAAATGTTAGTATAAAATATAAATCACGAAGACAATAGTGCTTGAAAAACTAAACATGCTAATCCTCATCAGCATATTCGTCCTCATCTGTTCATTTATCCTCTTCTCTTGCTTCAATTTCATCATCTGATTGTTGGTATTCAGTTTCTATGGTTGTTTTTTCCTCAATATCAACTTCTTCTAATATATGTTGAGGATGCTCCAAGTCATTTTCTAATTGATCATCCACCAATTGGTGAGTAGTTGATATATTATTTTGGTATGCAACGTCTAACACATTTTCGACTTTCACCCTACCCACATGCTTGGTTTTCACAAACCAATCGGACTTATCCCTGCATAATAGATATGGAGCATAATGCACTTGCCTAACATTTTATGCAATTATAAAAGGATCACAGCGATCATAATCCCTCTTAGTATTAACCTCAAAGTCATACTACAACTGTAGATTGTACCTCTTCTAAGTGTATGGTCAAACCACTTGCATAGAAAAAGTATGATCCTTTCATATGGCCAACCTGAGTACGATAATTCTAAAATCTCTTTGATCACACCATAAAAATCAGTCTCCCCATTATGGTTACCTTCATCACCTTTAACTCACACCCTGCTGTTATTGCTTTTTTTAAAACTTATAGCATTACTTAGTGTGAAATTTGTAACCATTTACTTGTATTTAGACATCGTTGTAACCATCAGGGCAAGTCCCGGAGCTATATCTTTCAAGAACTGATTGACATCATTATTTGGACTTAGGATCTACATATATTGTAACAAAATTCATAAGTGATCAACTATGAATATATTGTAAAATATTTCCTTGGTAGTGCATTGTTATTTTGCACTAACAGTCTCTTTAAACCACGCATCAAAATTCAAATATGTTATATCATGGCCAAATTGACTCGCAAAGTGACTGTGCGAGACATTAAAAATTGTATTAGTTGCCTCAATCTAATAAATTTATATTCCATATAATTTAATAATGACTCAACACTTACTTAACAAATTGTTGAACTTCGGGGAAATTTAGCAACACATGCATTGTAGCTGACTTGTACTCCATATCACTCAAACTTCTTTTTGTATGATCTTTAGAACAACGACCTGGTTGATTGAAGATGGACATTAGTTGGTATAATGTATCATTCTCATTTTCGACATTGTGTCGATTGGCCTATTTCATGGACATGGAACATTACTATCAAGGTAGTAAGAGGAAAAATGACCAGCTTTCTTTGCAATATAGGCTTCACATATAGATCCTTCAATCATATTCGTACGTTTAACAAACAGTTTGCAGTTGCAATAGTCCTACATAATGTGAATAAAAAATTAGATAATAATGTTCAAAAAGTATTTCAATATTGGAAAGAATAATGCATTAGGTATATTATCGTTTAAAGGGGTATATCCATCGGCATTGGACCGGGCCTCCAAGAAATGCCTCGCGTACAAGGTGTATTGGAAGATGTTCCATCAAGTAATGACCTGACTGGTCATTTTGAGAGCTTGCAATTCGCTCTGCAGTTAGAGGGCTTGAGTAGCTCCGTATGATGTATTATGACTTGTGTATATCATCAGTTTCAGTATTCGGGTGATTCGGAATTAGTTTGGAAGAATGAATTTCACGTTTGATGCTTTTAGTTGAAAGAGTTGACCGAGATTGAATTTTGAGTATTTGACCTCGGATCGGAGTTTTAATGGTTCTGTTAGGCCCAGATGGTGATTTTGAACTTGGGTGTATGCCTGTATTTGCATTTAAATATTTCTAGAAGATTTCGACAATAATTGGCGAAAGTTGAAAATTTGAAGGTTTGGAATGTTCATAAGTTTGACTGAGATTGACTTTGTTAATATCAGATTCTAATTGTTGTTTCGGGAATTGGAATAGGTTCGTTATATCATTTGAAACTTGTATGCAAAATTTGGGTTCGTTCTGGATTTGTTAGGCCTGAATCGGATGCTTGGTTCGAAATTTGAAGTTTATGAACTTAAGAGATTGATCTTGATGGACAATTCATGGTTTTGATGTTGTTATTTGTGATTTGAGACCACGAATAGGTCTGTGTTATGTTTGGGACTTATTGGTATATTCCAATGGGGTCCATGGGGCTCGGATGAGTTTCAGAGTGGTTTTGGACCATATCTAGGGCATTCACAAAGAGCAAATTTGCTGTTTGGGCACTGTGAATCGCGATCGTGGAAGGCTTGTCGCGGATCGCATAGAGGAAAATTCTATTCTCACTAACACGATTTTGGAAGTATATATCTTGCAATCTATAAGAAATTTGGAGAACATCCAAAAATAAAAGTTGTAATTCTTTGTATATAGTGTTTAGAAAATCAAACTGTTTGTCATTTGGAGTTATGTACAAAAGATTATGGCTGATATACTACAGGCTGTCTGAGAAGAGTTTGGAAAGGGTTGATGGAAGTTTGTTCATCATGATTGTGGGGTAATGGCCGCGATCGCATAGGGTAAAAATTATCCTAAAAAATTTTGTAATCGCGATCGCGAAGTTTGGGACCGAGATCGTAAAGGGTACCTCTGGAACAGTGTGTAAAGTACTTTTTTTCGAAGGTTTCAGATATTTTAGCATATTTTATGCTATGGAGCTCGGGCTGAGGCAATGTTTTAGGCGATTTTCACCACATGGATTGGTGTGTGTATTTTCTACTCAGTTTTGATTATATTTCATGAATCTATCTTCGATTTTGGCATTTGACTAATGATTTTGAAAGAGAATTGGAAGTTTTTGTCTAATATTTCATGAAATGAATTTTTGAGTTTTGAACATCTATTCGGAGTCGGTTTTGAGTGAAACTAGTGTGGTTCGACTTGTCCGAGGTGCGGGCCCGGGTTTAGCGTTTTGGTTGACTTTGGGCTTTTAATTAAAGACTCGACCTTTGTCGATTGGGTTTGTTTCCTTTCGCATTATTTGATGTTTTTTGAGTTGTTTTAGCTTGTTTCGAGCCGCTCGGAGGCTGATACATGCGGGATGGTTTTCCTTGAGCGTTGTTTAGCTTGCTCGGTATTTGTCTTGGCTTGTTTGAGGTATGTTTCCTATTTAAAATTTGTTGAGGTACTAGTTTCCTGAATTATCTATGATAGCTACGTTCCAGGGGTGCACAATATGAATGGGGTTTGAACCCATGTGCGAGCACCGAGGTATTTATCCATACTTGGGGTAATTCCTTAGGCTATGATATGCCTAGAGTTGACTGTTACTCTTTACGCTATAATGTTTATCGTATTTGTACCATTGTTGTGAACTACTTGAGCCTTGCTTGAGATTACGAAGACGCTAATTCCTTGAATAAACTTTGTAATTGTTATTTCAGTGATATTGCAAATTTGATCTATGATAGCACACATTGCACATGCCTACACTTTAGCGTGTTATTATTCCAGTCCAAGAGCATGAAATATGATATTTATCCATCATATACATGTGTTCTTGTATACTTTCTTTTGTGTGATATGATTTGGACCAGGTGTCTATGACCATACAGGATGGATTGTGTTGTTATGGCTATGACCATTCCAGGGAGATTATTACACTGTGCCTATATCCACGCCGGACGGATAGGTATTATTAACATGCGAGTTATCCGTGCAGCATGTGAGTTGTCCGTGCTGATCCTGATTTTGATATTATAGCACGCGAGTTGTCCGTGCAGCACGTGAGTTGTCCGTACGGTTAGTGTTATTAGCTCGTGAGTTATCAGTGTGGCGTATGGATACAGATCCATCCCCATAGGGTCACCCTCTCATGTTTCTCTCTTGATGGTGTACATGTGGACTATGAGACACCGACGAGTTTCTAGTTGATGTGAGCTCTTGGAGAGCTGGTTACTTTTATGGAATCGGGTTGGTGCCGCAACGGACTGATATTTGGTTATTGGATTTCATCTTTACTGGGAATTGCCTTGACCATTTACCTGATTTACTTGCATATCTTCCTTATATACCGGATTGTTGACTGAGCATAGCAGTTTAGACCAAAGAATTAGGAGCATCAAAGTGGTTTTACATGAGAATTCCTGAATTGATCATATATCTGTTCTATACTTGTTGAAATTATGAACTGCACAAGTGTTTATGAGTATCATCTATAGTTCTTGCTTCGTTTACCTCGCTGAGGTTAGGTAGGATACTTATTGAATACATGGGGTCGATTTTACTCATACTATACTTCTGCACCTTGCGTGCATATTCTTGGACTTGTGGTTGCAGTATGGGGGGAGCTGGCATTGAAGATGTACCTGCGTTCTAGTTATGGCGATCATTTTTCCTTGATAACTTTAGATTCCAATTCTGTTCATGTACAATCCAAAAAGATGTTGTAATTATTTCAGTTAAGTTATTGTAAAATCTAAGTCTTAGTGGCTCATGACTTGTACTACCAGTCCTTGGGGAGTTGTATAAAAATTTATTTATTTCAGTTTTTACTCTTATCATTATCACTATATTGTGTTTTATTGTTATTTAGCTTACCTAGCGGGTTATGTTAGGTGCCATCACGACGGGTTGAATTTTGGGCCGTGACAAGTTGGTATCAGATCTCTAAGTTCATAGGTTCTACGAGTCATGAGCAAGTGTCTAGTAGAGTCTTGTGGATCGGTATGATGACGTCCATACCTATCTTCGAGAGGCTACGTGGCATCTAGGATAAACTTTCCTTTTTGTCCTTATCGTGCAACATTGGTTCAGCTTGAAGCATAGCTCTTTGAATTCCTTCCACTCACTCGTATGCTTATGTGAGCGCTCAGTATATGCCATGCATAGGCGGCTTGTGATTCCATGGATGAGGTGCGAGATGTGCTTTCTGTGTTTTGGTGATGGGCCAGTCTGGAGGACTTGAGGCCGAGCTTGGACCGCAGAACTTCTATGTCCGGTGGTTTGCCTATGAATGGGACTAGTGGCTTAGTGAGTGGTTGGCTGGCTATATGATAAGTAAAATGTGACTGTGGAATGTGTTCAAATGGTTTGAATGTAACGAGAAGAGTTTTCTTGGGATGTGAAAAGGACTATTGGATGCTCGATTTCTGTGGATGTGTTATACAGTCTGGAGTTACGGGGGTTTTGAGGTATTCTTTCGTGTTGTTTATTTGTAGAACAAAGTAAATCTCATGTCTTGTTGATGTGTTCAGACTTACGAAGACGCAGTGAGTGCATAGTGGCTGTGGCCATGAAAGGGCATATAGAGATGCAAGCAGGTGGGTTATCATCTGCGGGGCAATCCATGGATGTGTGATCCTTATGATGTTGTGTGGAGAGTTTCTTTCTACCAGTGGGATATATGTGTTGCGATTTGAGTTATGATTGGTTGAGAAAATTTACCTGGCTGTCACAAAGATAACTGCGAGCTTGGAAGATGTTTTGTGATATTTTATGGTTTGTGTTTCATGGGATTATGAAGAATTTAATTGAATCTCACTTCGGGATTATGGCTGCAATAGAGTATGGTATTATGAGTTATCGAATGTTTTTTCTATGTTTTTGAGACAAGTGGGGGAATCTGCTGTTGGCGATTTGATTCCATGGTTATGTGTTGTATCGGTTTTGGTCTGAGGCATACTTGTGGATCGGTTACGACTTGTAGAGGTTGGTTTTGAGGATGACTTGAGCAAGGAAGTTTCTGGTTATGGGTTATATTACATTTTATGGGTATATGGAGATCATGGAATGATTTGAGTTGTTATTCGTCAAGTCTGTAGGGCGGATGGAATAGGAATTTACTCGGTTTCTTAGAGGTGGATTACTTCTTTGGGTTTTATTGTTCTAATGGGGGCATAGGTCATTCAACCCGTTTGGTGGTGCAATTCATATTTGAGTAGAGTGAATGACACTCAAGAATGTTCTAATAGATTGAAGATTTATATATAGCAATTGAGAATTTTCAGGATTTGTATATGCCTAGAATCTGAGATTTGCATTGGATGGTGTCGAGACTCATGGTATTTGTATATCATCATGGATTCTACATTTTAGTATCAGGAAGGAAAGGGAAATGACATTAGATTAAGAGAAGGTCTCTTCAGAGTGCGTGTCTCAGTTGTGGTGCTTTGGGGGTGCTTAAGAGAGAATACAATTGCTTATGGTCTTACGATGGTGTGGTTTTATGCTAGGATCTCTTGTGATGGGCTATGGGTAAGGGTCATGGTGTTCTGGCAAGGAGAAGTGTCAACTAGGAGAAATAAGATAGCTCGGTAGTAGGTTGGATCAGCATGGTAATGGATACGATCGGTTCTTTGTGCACTTATGATGTGGTGAGTCTCTATAAGTGTTTTGTGGAAAAACTCTTGGCAACATGCATGGTTTGGTTGAGTTAGAGAGATTCAGTTTGGATGGCTTGGTTATGTGCAAATGGGCTTCGAAGTTTCCTCGATGATTTCTGCCACAATTTGAGATAGATATTATCTACAGGTATGAGGCGTATGTTGCATGTTGTAATTATCTCCTAGATGGTATCAAGTGGAAGGTTTCTGACTGAACGAGTATGTATTCTACTTGTGACACAGAGTTGTTAATGATATTCTCGTGCTTTTCACATGATGGCATGATAGATGTGGCGCGTCGCGTGGGATTGCGATTTGCATGTGCAAGGTCACGGTTAAGTTTTGAAGGGAAGGTCATGAATTCTTTGGCAGTATGGACGGATTCAGATTTGATTAATTCTATTACTACTTGGTGTTGCCTGAGAAGGGTGCACGTTTCAGAAGGCGCACTATGTTTTGACTTATAGACGCTTTATTAGGTACTCTCATGGTTGATCGACTGCTAATATTTAGATTTTTCCTATGTGGCATGGGAGTATTCCTCGTGAGATGATCATGTATGAATGATGTGTTATACATTCGAGTTGTGGAGTTGAGGTCCGCTATGGTTATCGTGCGTTCTATGGATTTTGAGACTAGGAGTTATCAAAAGCAGATTATTTCGTGGTTTTGGACTGTGAAGATGTGGCCAAAGTTAGCTAGATGGTGGTACATGTTATGGTCATAAACTTTCTGTACTTGATGTTGAATTGCGTATGGTTGTTGATTTTAAGCATTATGGCTTGATGTATTTCATATGGATCGGTGTTTGGATGGGTCACGCATTGTAGCGGAGTTATGTTGGGATATGATCCTTTGTGTTAGGTTCGTGTGTCTTGGTCCTACTATGTGTGATGGGTTCATAGCATTGCATTGTGGTGGTACTTGTTGAGCTTACAGGACGGTTTTTCCATTTGAGTCAGTTTATCATTTTTGGGTGCATCTGAATTATTGCTTATTGGTGCACGGATTGCACAGTTTGTGGTGTGAGGTTGTATTGGTGTGGCATGTCAGTAGAATGGTTGTATTTGATGAGATGGGGACAATGTACCTAGAATGGGTGCTATCATATTTGATTATAGTATGTATGGAGGAGTAATTTTAGAAGATGGCTTAGAATTTTTCTTTTGTTGATGCCGGACTATAGAGATCTCCATGACTTGTTGATCTAATGAGTGGTTATCAGTTTCTTTCATCATTGGCGGTGTATGAAGGTTTAAATGGGGTTATGTTTGATATGAGGTTTATTACCGGCATCAGGTTTGTTTTTGTATTGGGTCGGATGCAATCGAGTAAAGTTGGGTTCGGGTATAATGTGAGGCCGGGCCACCCCGGTCCAAAATCAATAAGTCGGACACATAGGCTGGAGCAGCCGATATGGTCGGCCAGGGGATGCCTCGTAACAAAGGATCGTCTTCGGACCGTATATCTCGTCAATCCCGGATATCTCGCCAGGCAATTTTCTCAACCGTTATAGCCGTTATGCCACCCTCTTAGGATACTCAATCCCGTAATTAATGGGATTTGCCTTGTAATCAGTCTTTTACTTTATTTAGGACTCTTTCACTTCCCTATAAGAAGGGCATTGGCCCCCCATTGTAAGGCACGTTACATTGAGAGAGAAACAAAAAACACTTTACTGCTATTCATTATTCATCGAAACACTTGCTTATTCCTTATACTTCCGTTATCAGCTATTCAATACTTGTGGTTTGGCTATCTTCTCTTTCTTGTTATTTTTTAATCATTCGCATTATATTTCATACTGTATCGAATTGGTTTACGGAACCTTAGCATCACGAACAAATTCAATTGTTATCCAAATTTAAGGGTAAACAGTTTGGCGCCCACCGTGGGGTTAAGGATATTAGTAAATTTTTGATACGGTTCTCTTTCAAACGCAATTTTACGCTTGCTCTTTGTAGAATTCTTTGTTTTTCAGGTTACAGATTGATCATGGCACAATCACTCCCCATCAGCAACGAGGTTAACAACCAAGCTGAAAACAATGCTATGCCCGGACTTGAGCTCCTAATTGATGCTAATTCTCAAATGGCGATCGATGATGACCAGGCACCCGGTTCATCACACAGCGTCCGGGGGGAGAACCACTCCGGAGTTCAGCCGAGCGGAGACACTGAAATCAGTCTCAGGGTGATATTTGATATGCTACAAACTCAGTAACCGGCAACAGCCCAATTGCAAAGCCGCACTCAAAACCCGGGCAGAGTAGAAGACATTCCTCCACAGGCGACAACCGAGCAAAATGAACTGGTTGCAGCACAACCGGATGAGAGCGGATCGGGAATCAACTCTGAGATTATTAAAATGCTGGAAGAGTTAAAAAAGCAGGTCGAGACAGGAGAAAAAAGAATAGAAGCCAACGATAAAAAGTTCGAAACTTACAATTCAAAGGTAGACCAGATACCGGGGGCACCTCCAGTATTGAAAGGTTTGGACACCAAAAAATTCGTACATAAACCATTCCCGTCTAGTGCCGCCCCGAAGCCGATCCCCGAGAAGTTTCGCATGCCCGAAATTCCCAAGTACAACGGAACTTCGGACCCTACTGAGCATGTGACAGCCTATACTTGTGCTATTAAGGGGAACGATCTCGAGGACGACGAAATCGAATCCGTCCTCCTGAAGAAATTCAGAGAAACTCTATCCAAGGGAGCGATGACGTGGTATCAAAACTTACCACCAAAATCCCTCGACTCTTTCGCTATGTTAGCTGATACATTTGTAAAAGCCCATGCAGGGGCCATTAAGGTCGAGACGAAGAAGTCCGACTTATTCAAGGTCAGACAACGTGACAGTGAAACGTTAAGGGAGTTCGTATCTCGATTCCAAATTGAGCGGATGGATCTACCACCGGTTACAGACGACTGGGCAGTACAAGCTTTCACCCAAGGGCTAAATACCGGCAGTTCTGCAGCATCGAGGCAACTCAAGCAGAGTTTGATCGAATACCCGGCCATCACCTGGGCGAATATCCACAACCGGTATCAGTCAAAAATCAGGATAGAGGATGATCAGGTCGGGGTTGCCTCAGGTTCCTCTTATACAGTTAAGACCTTTGATCGACCTCGAAGAGGCAACTTTCGTCAACCAAGGTCGAACCGAGACAGGCATCGACCATACCCGGAAGATCGACGGATTGTATCGAGGGGACTCAGGGTCCTGAGACAGGAAAACAGGTACGAAGTGAATCGAAGGAACAGAAGGTCGTTTCTAAAAGGCAACTCCGAGAAAACCAACGATCGATAGGAAGCACCCCCACTATCCGAGTATAACTTTAATGTCGACTCGGCAACCCTGGTTTCAGCAATTGGCCGCATCAAAGACACCAGATGGCCAAGACCATTGCAAACAGACCCCGCAAAGAGGGATCCTAACCTTGTATGTAAATATCATGGCACCCACGGGCATAGAACGGAAGATTGCCGAAAGTTGAGAGAGGAGGTAGCCCGGTTTCTTGATAACGGACATCTTCGGGAATTCCTTAGCGATCGGGCAAGGAATCATTATGAAAACAGAGACAGGCCGGCAGATCAAAAGGAGCCGAAACATACTATCGACATGATAATCGGAGGTACGAACGCACCCCAATTATCGGTACTGAAGCGTACAAAAATTTCCATCACTCGAGAGAAGCGAATTCGGGACTATGCATCTGAAGGAACTCTATGCTTCAGCGACAGAGAAATCGAGGGCCTCGCACAACCCCATAACGACGCACTGGTAATATCGATGTTGGTACATGATACCCGGGTAAAGCGCGTACTTATCGACCCTGGAAGTTCAGCCAACATAGTCCGGTCCTGGGTCGTTGAACAGCTGAGACTAACGAATCAAATCATTCCTGAGGTCCGGGTACTCAATGTTCTTAATATGGCATCGGAAACAATGAAGGGAGAAATAACATTGATGGTGAACGTCGCCGGAACCACCAGGGCAACAAGGTTCTGCGTAATCGAGGGCGATATGAGGTATAACGCCCTGCTCGGAAGACCCTGGATACATAACATTAGGGCAGTACCATCAACCTTGCACCAGATGTTAAAATTCCCATCGGCCGAAGGAATCATCACCGTTTATGGGGAACAACATACAGCGAGGGAGATGTTCGCGATAGAAGAAACAACATCTAAGTCTATCAATCCCCAGCAGAAGGCCAAATAGCAATCACAAAAGCCGCCTTCGACAGATGAGGGCGAGCGAGATCAGCCTGATGAAGACAGCTTCGGGGTACCCCGGTCCTTTTTTATCCCGGATGAGGCCGACGCAACCAAATCGACGATCGAGGAGTTGGAGCAAATCCCGATCCGCCATGACGCACCTGACCGGAAGGTATACTGGGGCTCGGGTTTAAACTCTGAGCTCAGGATCAAACTACTTTCTTTTCTTTCAGCTAATGAAAGCTCTTTTGCTTGGTCCCATTTGGATATGATAGGCATACCACGGAGATTGCGACACATAAGCTGAGTGTCGACCCAAAATTCCAGCCGGTCAAGAAAAAAAGGAGGCCTCAATCTGAAGTTAAGCAGGTCTTCATTTAGGAAGAGGTAACCAAGCTTTTGAATATAGGGTCCATTCGGGAGGTAAAATACCCCGAATGGTTAGCTAACGTAGTTGTAGTGCCAAAAAAGGGGAGCAAGCTTAGAATGTGTATAGATTATAAGGACTTGAATAGAGCCTGCCCTAAAGATTCTTTCCCAATGCCCAACATCGATCGTATGATCGATGCTACTGCTGGCCACGAGACTCTAAGTTTTCTCGACGCCTATTCTGGATTTAACCAGATACAAATGGATAAGGACGATCAAGAAAAAACGTCCTTCATCACTAAATATGGCACTTACTGCTATAATGTGATGCCATTCGGGCTTAAGAATACGGGGACTACATATCAACGCCTGGTAAATAAAATGTTCGAAAACCAACTAGGTAAAACCATGGAGGTTTATATTGATGACATGTTGGTTAAATCCCTGCGAGCAAAGGACTATCTTAGTCATTTGCAGGAAACATTCGACATTTTGAAGAAATACAATATGAAGTTGAACCCGGAAAAATGCGCGTTCGGAGTAGGTTCCGGGAAATTTCTCAGGTTCATGGTCTCGAGTAGAGGAATAAAGATCAATCTAGACAAGATCAAAGCTATTGAACATATAAAAGTCGTCGACAACGTCAAGGCCGTACAAAAACTCACAGGCCGGATCGCAGCTTTAGGCCGCTTCATATCCCGGTCGTCAGACAGAAGCCACCAGTTCTTCAATTTGCTAAAAAAGAAGAGCGAGTTTTCATGGGGACCGGAATGCCAACACGATTTAGAGGAACTTAAAAGGTACCTTTCTAGCCCACCTCTATTGCATATGCCAAAAATGGGTGAGCTATTATACCTTTATCTCGCTGTATCGGAGATAGCGGTGAGCGGAGTCTTAGTTCGAGAAGAACAGGGTACCTAGTTCCTCATATATTATGTTAGTAGAACATTAGGGGAAGCTGAAACCAGGTACCCGCACTTAGAGAAGCTAGCACTAGCTTTATTAAGTGCTTCTAGGAAATTAAAACCGTGTTTCCAATGTCATCCGATATGCGTACTGACAGCTTACCCACTTAGGAATGTCATGCATAAGCCCGAGCTATCAGGCCGATTGGCCAAATGGGCCATCGAGATCAGCGAGTACGATATTCAATATCGACCTCGAACCTCGATAAAATCTCAAGTACTACCTGATTTTATCGCCGACTTCACACCGTCGCTTATTCCCAAAGTCGAAAAGGAACTCATGACTAAATCGGGGACTCCTTTGGGAGTGTGGACTCTGTTCACAGACGGAGCCTCGAATTCAAAATGGTCGGGTTTGGGTATCGTACTAAAACCTCCGGCCGGAAATACGATTAGACAGTCCATCAAAACCATAAAATTGACTAACAATGAAGCCGAGTATGAGGCTATGATTGCAGGTCTGGAACTAGCCAAGAACCTTGGGGCAGAAATAATTGAAGCCAAGTGCGACTCCCTCCTTGTGGTCAACCAAGTAAATAGGACATTCGAAGTTAGGGAAGGCCATATGCAAAGGTATGTGGATAAGCTTCAAGTCACTTTGCACAGATTCAAGGAATTGACCCTGCAACATATTCCCCGGGAGCAAAACAGCGAAGCCGACGCTCTCGCGAACCTAGGTTCGACGGTGACTCCAAGGCTTGCGAACGCGATGACAGTTATACCTTGATGTCTCCACAACAATACTCGATCAGCTATCTAAGGTCGATCATGCTCCAAGGTACATGGATCGCACAAAAATGTGCAGCACGCGTAGCATGAGTACACCAAAGTAGTACCCAGTAAGTATCAAGAGTAAGCTCGGTGGAGTAGTGACGAGGTAGAGTCGAGACACCTACTAAACATAATAACCTATGCATGATTTAATATAAAGCTAACAGAGGAACGATATCAACATAAGGCTAAACATGGGAAGAGTGACAAAACAACACTAGCAAATGGAAAGTTTAAGCAACAATTAACAACAAGGAGTAAACAGGTGATAACGCCGTAAGTAATCAGAACACAGTTAATGTACCAGTAAACCAAGTAAGAAAACCAATGACAACCAATTATGTCCATTATTAAATAAGGTTTTTACAAGAATTACCCGAGGTACCACACCTCATAATCACAAATCACTGGTTTCAAACCACGAATCGTAATCACTTAACATCTCGTGCCCACATTACCAATCACAGCCGCATGGACAACGCACATGCTGCAAGGACGACTCACGTGCCAATACCATTATTACCTTGTATCTGCACGGACAACTCATGTTCCAATAGTAGCAATATCTCATATTCGTATAGATAACTCACGTGCTAATAGTATCAATGTTTCATATTCGCACAAGCAACTCACGTGCCAACAGTCCAGTCATCACACGGAAGGTAGGTATACAAGACTACACATGCATGATCAATTAACCTCAAGATTTATCCTCCTGGACTGATTTTTGTGACATGCTACAGTATATGTTTGTGCAAGTGTACTATCACAGCTCAAACCAACAAGTAACATCAGAGACACCGAGTAGCACATTGGAAACAACACAACAAAACTTGTAATATGTAGGACACACACAAGAAGATCACACCACCACACAATTATCATCAATGACATTGCCCCAAGGCCATCACAAATCATCCCTGACATAGCCCCCCTTGTCTCCTCACGTGTGCAACAATAAAGTAAATGCATCCCTTATCTCGCCACTCGCGCATAATAATTGTCCCACCTAGTCTTTGTACGTTCGCAAACCCAACATATATAGCCCGCCTTGTCACGCCGCATGTAAAAATATCAATAGTAATAATAGCGCGGGCAACTCACGTGCAAACACCTCGATAATTCTTTCACCAATCCCACATTTGCCAAAAAAATAATAACACGAGGATACGACAAATAAATCAACACAAGAATTACAACAATACAATGAAAAAGAAGAATAGGCTCAACATTGAAAGACATAACAAGTAGTAATGACATCAAGTAAGAGTAGTTTAACAATAAGAGAGATAACATGTAACATCGACTTCAATTAAGGATAATCAACTACTAAAGAGATAATATGTAATAATAACTTCAATAAGAATAAATTAAGTATGAAAGAGATAACATGACAATAAAGAGGCAACAATTACAATTAAAGCATGTATGAGTATATTTGGCGATAAAAGATAGATCACGAACCAGCAACATCAAATAAAGCATATAAGAGTAAAGTTAACAATGGAGGATATAACACGATGGAACAACTTAAATTTAATGTACATAAGAAACCTAAGAGTCTAAACTGGTCAAATTTCCACACATAAGCTCGTGTACACACTCATCACCTCGAGTACACATCTTTCACGTAGTTCAAAATAGTGCAAACAACCAATCTCTATTGGGTAGTTCCCCCATACAAAGTTACGCAAGACCCATACCTCAAAAACCTTCAATCAATACTCAAGAATAGCTTTTTCCTTTACAATTCACCCTCGCTCGGCTCATATCTAACCAAAATCGACTTAATAACATCAATTAATGCAAAAGAAATCAATCCCGATAATTAAAGCTCTGGTCTTTGCAAAATCTCTCAAAAGTCAACCCTGGGCCCCCTAGTCAAACCCGGGTCCAAGGGTAGATTCCGATTACCCATAACAGAAATAACATGTTAAAAGTCCCCAAATATCACATGCTAATTTTAACAAATGAGGGTCAGCAAGTAATTATAATTTCTCAAGTCAAAAAGGAAATATCGAGTATAATCAGACTCCTAGCGACATCGCACACGAGTTATGCTGAGGTCGTATGGCCCGATCCATAACAATCGTGTACATACAGTACTGAGGTCGTACGACTCGATCCATAGATGCATCTCATTACGTATAAATATTTCCGAGGAGTTCGTCCCGATCCACATGAATAGGGAAACTATTCGGACTATGAAACATATGTTTACCACCCCAAGATAAGCCCATAAAGAAGCATAAATGTTCCATCAATAATTGAACATTCCGCCAAATCTCTAAGTAATGAAGCTCGCTCTAACATAAGATTTAATCAAGTATTACTTATTACTACAAGTAATTAAACTAACAAGTTGAGTTCAAATAGTGAAAGTATTGCATAATAAAGTCCTATGTCTACCCGGACATAACATGATTTTTAGCTATGTATAGACTATCGTCACTTCGTGTGTACATAGAACCCTCTAATATTAGAAATAACAATTTAAACACCTAAGGAGTTAATTCACTCTTACAAGGTTAGGCAAGGGACTTACGTTACTTCCAAGTCCTCTTCCCGATTCACAAATCATACTAAGAGCCTCAAATCGGTGCCAAGCAATCCAAAACTATCAGAAGGTCATGAAAACTAATCAATATACGCTCAAAAGTTCATAATTTAACTATTAGAATAATCACCCAACCAATTTGGAAGATTCATAAAATTCACCCCTGGGCCCATGTGCGGGGATACTGAAATTTTCTACAATAAATGTTACCCATAACCTCACGAACACAAATATATAATTTCTACTCAATTTCATAATCATTTCATGGTCTAACACCATTTTTACCAGAACCTAGTTTTTTCAACATAATTCTACTAATTTATATGTTTAAATATATCCATAATCCACGAGTTTAGCGTACGTTTGGTAGAAATCACTCACCTTATAGTGCTTGATGAAAATCCCCTTCAAAAAGCCCCAAATTCAGCCAACACAATGAGAAATGGGAAAAATAAGCCTAATTCCTGACTTCAAAATGTATTCTGCCCAGTTGACCCTTCTTCGCGATCGCGAAAGCAAAGTTGCCATCGCTCAGAAAAATGCCCTTCGTGAACGTGAGACAACCCTCACGAACACGAATGAGGCTTAGCTGACCTATCCAGTGCGAACATGATGGCCCCACCGCAAACGTGAAAGCATACCTCCTGACCCCATCCCCAGCTGGCCTCACACTTCGTGAAGCGGAGCGCTGAACGCGAATGCGATGGCCTGTGGCCTAGAGCATCGCAAACGCTATCCCCGTCTCGCAAACACGTAGAGCAAAATGTCACCCAGCACCATTCCTTCATCACGAACGCAAGGCCTTCTCCGCGTCCGTGAAGAAGGAAGCTAGAATAGCAATTTCTGCAATTTTTGACTTAGCTTCGGGCGGTCCGAAATACACCCGAGCCACCCCGGACCCCGTCCAAATGCACCAAGAAGCCCATAAACATAATACGGACCTGCTCGAAACCTCGGAACACTGAAAACATTGAAACTAAGAATCGCACCCCAAAACGAAATTAATCTTTTTATGATCGTCAAACTTCTTCAACTAGCTCCGAACGCGTCGCATCATACCTAGACTACTCGGAATGGCGCAAACTTTTGCGTACAAGTCACAAATCACCATAAGGACCTATTGGAACCCTCAAATCCCTATTACAAGGTCATTTACTCAAAATATTGACTCGAGTAAAACTTGGCCATATTAGGCCACTATTAAAGGACTAAGTGTTCCGATTTCAACCCGAACCCTTCCAAAACCAAACCAACCATCCGCGCAAGTCATAAAATAGTAAAGCACATATGGGGAGGGGGGGTCTTAATTAGGGGAACGGGAAGCAAAACAACTAGTCGGGTGGTTACATAACGCCATGAGTTTATATATGTGTTTTGTTTCAAAATCGCAGTCCAATTCGACTCTCAATTCTTAATTTTTCATTTTTCAAAACATAGAAAAAGATTATCAAAATTTCACATTGATTCTCCCATTTTTGATGTTAAATCTCATATATAATCATGTAAAATAGTTGGAAATTGATCAAAATCATTTACCCACTGATTGTAGATGAACATCCCTGTTCAAAATCGCCTCCTACCAAGTCTAGGGTTCAAAGATATGAAAATCAGATTAAAATCCCGTCCCTCAACTTTTATATTCAGTTGTAGTGTCGTACATACGAACTGGGTTACGCAAATGTGAACTCTGAAAATGCGAAGAGTTATCGCAAAAGAGAAATCCGTCAGAGTTCTGCGGACGTCGCAAATGCGACGAATTATTTGCAAATGCAAACTGTGAACACATCACAAAATCGATTAAATTGATCGCAAATGCGACTCTGCCTAGCCCAAGCCCCCATCGCAAAAGCGAACTCTTTTTTTGCAAGTGCGAGACCTGAGGCATATGTGCAAAAACTAGCAATGCTAGAATTCTTCCAAATACTCCGATACGTGTCCAAAACTCACCCGAGCCCTCGGGGATCTAAACAAAACATCAACACAAGTTTAAAAACATAACACGAACTTGCTCGGGCGATCAAACCATTAAAATAACATGCGAAACCATGAATTGGACCTCCAAAACATATGAAATTTATATGAATCTCAAGAACTTCTTAGAACATAATCGCACATCCAATTCATATCAAATTAACTCGGAATGACACCAAACTTAGCAGACAAGATCCAAATAGGAAAACAGTCGTATTCCAAGTCCGAAAGCAAAAATCCAAACCCAATAGTGATGAAGTCAACCTACGGTCAAACTTATCAAAATTCTAAACCTTCAAATTGTCAACATTCGGTAAAACATGCCACATCAACACAGGGACATACGATTTCAACTCCGGGCATATGCCCAAGTCCAAAATCAAGAGGTGAACCTACCAGAGTCATTAAAACACCGTCCTGAGGGTTGTTTTCATAAAAGTAAACTTTGGTCAACATTTTCAACTTAAGCTTCTAGAACGAGAATCACTCCTCAAAATAATTCCCGACATATCAGAACATCAAATTCGACCATGCACGCCAGCTATTACACAATATGAATCCACTCAAGACCCTGAAACACTTAATGGATCGCAAAAGCTCAAAACGACCGGTTGGGTCGTTACAATAAATCCATAAATAACAGGGTCTGGACTAATCCCTGAATTCCGGTGTCACCGGTACATGAGAAACTAGAGTACTACATAGTTTGGTCTGAAATATAGTTGTTTAAAGAAAACTAAATAGTAAATACAAAATAGAAGGGGTCTTCAAGGATTGCGATTGCCAGCAACTCTACCTCAAGTTTCTTGGACAAGTCAGTCTAGGAAAAACTTCTCTATACGTTGTTGGGACAAACATCTGGATATGCACAAGAATAGCAAAAGTGTAGTATGAGTACAACCGATCCCATGTACTTTGTAAGTGCCGAGACTACTCTGACGAAGTAGTGATGAGGCTATGACAAAAAACTCACAATAAACCTGTACGAATAATAATAACATAATACGAAAATATAAATAAAGCAGTAAACTCATAAAAATGGACCCGAAGGTTAGCTACCATAGGACCCCAAAATAACATGATCTAAAATCTCATATCACAGTACCGAAATAACTCTACAACTACAAACAGCCACAATACACCTTACTCTGTTGCGACGCGCAACCTGATCCCAACAATTATCACAATATCTATTGCGGCATACAACCTGATCCAATATTTATTCATTACAATACTATTGCGGCGTGCAACTCGTTCCCTATATCAACACATATGTATAAATAACTTAACACAACCAATAAAGGAATTTCAGCACGAAAGGAAAATAAAGCATATAGAACATCAAGCAGTATAAACGGAGGATAATCAATACCTCATATTCATAATTCTCTATAAATCACCAATACAAGAATAATTAAAGAACACTTAGTAAAGTCAATATAGGCAAGTAAAAGATGAAACAACAAAATTATACAATTAATTCAGGAAGAAACATACAGTAGGTAAACAAATACTGTGCAAGAAGTGAATAAATAAAACAAGTAACAATTCAAATTATAGTTAACAAGTTAGATGATGTATCAATCAAAGCATATAACAAGAGATACAATGCAATAAGTGATGACATAAAGGTAAATAGCCAAATCTGTATGTGTTCACGTATAAGGGGTCGCGTTCGCATAGGCTTAGGCTCAGTGTGCATCGCGTTCGCGTGGGGAATCTCGCTTTTGTGAAGAGGAATTCGAGCAGCAGCATTTCTTGTGCTTCGTGAACACGAGGCACATTCCGCGTTCGCGAAGAGTAAATCGCTGGGCAGCAAAACTTAAGTTTGAAACGAGGGTTTATTTCATATTTCACATTTTGGACTTAGAGAACTCGGTGCGAATTTTTGGGAGATTTTCAGAGAGATTATTGGGGTAAGAATTCTTAACTCCGTTTTTGTTAAATTACTTGAAGCTATTGTTGTTTTAATCATCAAATTAGGGATTTGAGTTTGAACTTTGGGGAAAACGGGTAGAAACTCCCTAGACTAAATTTTTGAGTTTTGAAAGGCGATTTGAGGTCAAATTTGAGTAATTCTTGTATGGTTGGACTCGTTATCGAATGGATGTTCGGATTTTATAAATCTGGTTGGATTCCGAGTGGCGGGCCTGGGTTGACTTTTTGGGTTGAGTTATTAATTCTTTGCATAGATCACAATTTCATTATTTGAATTAGTTTCTTATAGTTATATTTATAGTATGAAGTTATTTTGGCTAGATTCGAGCTGTTCGGTGTTGGATAATCGAGGGAAAGGCCTACTAGTGGATTGAGTTCGCGTGATTTGAGGTAAGTGACTTGCCTAACCTTGTGTGAGGAAAATTTCCCGTAGGATTGGTGTTGTTTGCGATAATTGTGATGCATGGAAGCCGTGTACGCAAGGTGATAAGTGTGTACATGGGCCAAATGTATAAATTACCAATTTTAATTAAGTAGATTTCTTTCATGCCTTAATTGAGTTATCTTATCATGTTATATTCATCATTCTTAGTCTTTTTTCACATGTCCACTTGTCTTATTCTCTTACATGCTAATTTCCCTACATGTTTAGTTGATGTTCCTATTTCCTTTACTCCATATTTATTACTTAACTATTCACCACTTTACTTGAAGTTGTTAAATCGTGGAATATCTTGTTGATTGAAATTGGTATTGAGATATGAAGGCTGTGATTCACATTGAGGCAAAGTATTAAGTTGTGAAATACCATTCTGTTGAGTTGTTCATTCTGGTTTTTATTTGTTGAGACTCTTGTACACCTTGTGGTTGAGCCATAGGCACGTTATTGTGAAATTAATATTATTAATTTGGTTTCTCTGGCAAGTTGTGATATTGGGAACTTGAGGTGCCATCTGTTGTACGTTTTGATATTGATACGCTTGCAGTTGCATAAGGTTTTGGGGTTGAAATGAATGCGGTAAGATAAAGTGGGATTGATATGCGTGGATAGTAGGGGAACTACTAGAAGTCATGCGATGTGACAAGGTGGGCTAAAACGCGAGATGCTATTTTGAAAAAATAATTTTCAAAACTAAATGTAAAGGCTCCCGCAGTGATATGAGGAATAATTGTGATTTATTCTTGTGATTAGCTAACGTTGGCTTGCCAAAAAAGTAAGTGTTAGGCACCATCACAGCCCATGGTTGGATTTTTGGCTACGAGAGACCACACCGGGCGGATTGAGATATAAAGCTTGTTACCATGGGGGGCAGATTTTGATACATAACATGTGATCATGACGAGCAGATTGTGATATACAGCATGTGACCATGCCGTGCAGATTGCAATATATAGCCTATGACCATGTCGGGAGGATTCTGATATTGAGCCTGTGATCACGTCGAGCAAATCTTGATATTGAGCCTGTAACCACATCGGGCGGATTGTGATATTGAGCCTATGACCACGCCGTACAGATTATGGTAGCATGTGAGTTGTCTGTGTTGCGTCTGGATTCAGATCCATTACACTAGGGTCACCCTCTCATGTGTCATCTTAATGGCGTATACACGAATTGTGAGAAACCAATGGGTTTCTGGTTGATATAGGCCTTAGGAAGGCTGATCAGTGGTTTGATTCAGTTAATGAGATTCCGATGTGGCCCTTAGGTCCGTATTGTTGTTGGAATTATGAACTGTACATGTTATTAGCGAGTATCATTTATAATTCGTGCTTATATTGCCTTGCCAAGGTTACTTATGGTACTTGCTGCGTACATGAGGTCGGTTGTACTCATACTACACTTCTGCACCTTGCATGTAGATATTGTAGATGAGATGCTATGGATGGGGGGACACTAAAGATGTACATGCTTTTTGGATATAGCTATCGTTAGTCTTTGGTAGTTTTATATTTGAAATTTGTTCATGTATATTCCAAACAGATGTTGTATTTATTTACCAACCAACTTTGTAAATCTAAGTCTTAGTGTCTCATAATTTGTACTGCCAACCCTTGGGTTATTATATGGAAATTCAGTTATTTCACTTATTGATTCATATTATTATTTTAATTGTATTGACTATTATTTGGTTTACCTAGCGGGTTGAGCTACGTGCCATCACAACTAGACGAATTTTGGATCACGACCTAGCGACTTGGACCGGGCATTTTGTGTATTTGTGCCCCGTTTCCCCTTTTGATTCTTCACACATGTGTATTTATTATTTTGTGACTATGAGGTTGATTAGCTTCGTTCCGGGAAGATTTATGGTTGAATTGGACCCTTTGGCTTTTGGCTTTAAAGCGTGAGGTGATTATATTGACCAATGTTTGAATTTTTTGAAAATGACTCCGAAACGATGTTTTGATGGCTCCGATAGTTTCGTATCTTGACTTTAGACTTGGGTATATGTCCGGAATTGAATTCGGAGATCCGTAGGTTGATTTTGTGTTGCTTTGCCGAAAATTGGCAATTTGAGGTTTATAAGTTAGACCGTAGATTGACTTTTGGCTATCGGGTTCGGAATTTTAATTTGGGACTTGGAATAGGTCTGCTATGCTATTTAGAACTTGTCTGCATAAGAAGGTATCAATTGGATTTGATACGGTTCGAACGTTTGGTTGCAATTCTAGAAGTTCTTGAAGTTTACTTTGAAATTTATGCATGTTGGTGTCCGATTCATAGTTTTAGATGTTATTTTTGTGATTTGATCACACGAGCGAAATCGTATGATGTTTTTATGTGGATGTTTGGTTTGGAGCCCCGAGGGCTCGAACGGTTTCAGACATGTTTCGAAAGATTTTGGACTAAAAACATAAATCTGGTGCGCTGGTGCTCGGATGTCGCAATTGCGAGCACCAGCTTCGCAACTGCGAACATGGTAGGGGAGGGTCAAATATCGCAAATGCCATGCCTAGTTCGCATTTGCGAGGTACGGGTCTAGGTAGGAAACTTCGCATGTACGATGAAACTGTTGCATTTGCGAAGGGAATGGGGTCCACATTTGCGAACCCACAGTTTCATTTGCGAGGTTCCCCTAGAGACTATGAGTGCCGCAATTCCGAGAAATTCTTCGCAATTGCGAACGATGTGTCAAAAGATAGAAATGTCAGGATTTAGGCCTCATTTCTCATATTTTAAAACCCTAGGCTCCGTAGGAGGCTGTCACAACCCCAATTTCGCTTTGTAGGATGTTGTGATGGCACCTAGTCTCTAAGACTAGGTAAGCCTAATAAACATGCGGAATAAAAGAAATAATTATTTAAAGTCTCAAATCTTCAACAATTATATAAAATAAAATCTGCAACTCAACATGTACAAGTCTCAAAACACGGCAAAATATAAGTCATAAGCTCTATGAAAGGATATTGAATATCTCTATACAATAGTGTCTAAATAAAGACAAGGAAATAAAATAATCTAGGTGGAGGGGGACTCCGAGGCCTGCAGACGCTGACAGGTGTACCTTGAAATCTCCACGCACGGACTCTACTCACTGACACCCAGACTAGTAGGAAGTACCTGGATCTGCACAATAAGACGTGCAGAAGCGTTGCATGAGTACACCACAACGGTACCGAGTAAGTGCCAAGCCTAACCTCGATAGAGTAGTGACGAGGTCAGGTCAAGGCCCTACTGGAAGAAATAAAAGACTGAACAAGTATAAAGTAGTTTAATAATGACAATAATGAAATTGAAACAACAAATAGTGTATCAAGGTTATCTATAGGGAAATAAAGCAATTAGTGCAACACGGAGGAAACAATTAATAATATGCTAAGGAAACAACAACAAAAGACAAGTGCAAAATGGAGAAATGCCAACAAGAGCCACCACCAAGGTACCGCCTCGTAACATTGGCTCAATATCAATATTTGCTTGACGTGATCACAGGCTCAATATCACAATCCTCCCGACATGGTCACAAGCTATATATCGCAATCCGCCCGGCATGGTCACATGATGTATATCACAATCCGCCCGTCATGGTCACAACTATGTATCACAATCCGCCCGCCATGGTCACAAGCTATATATCACAATCCGCCCAACGTGGTCTGTCATGGCCCGAAATCCCAACCATGGGCCGTGATGGCGCCTAACACTTACTTTTTAGGCTAGCCAACATTAGCTAATCAATTAACTATTTTAAAATTTTAAAACATAGTAATAATATTAATTAATGATTGGTAAAACTGAAATGCATAAAATAAATTCATAAATAACACGGTCTGGACAAAATCCTAGAAATTTGGTGTCACGAGTACACGAGCAATTAAAGTACTACAAAGTATGGTCTTAATGAAATACAACTGTTTGAAACCAAATAAACAGTAAAGACAGAATAGAAGGGGACTTCAGGGATTGCGAACGTCAGCAGCTCTACCTCAACTCTTCCAGTAAAGTCGATCCGGGCGAAAATCCTCTATGCGCCGCGAGGACCAACATTGGGATCTGCACAAGAAATAAAAAAGTGTAGCATGAGTACAACCGATCACATGTACTCTGTAAGTGCCGAGACTACCTCGACGAAGTAGTGACGAGGCTGTGGCAAGACACTCATAATAAATTTGTACGAATAATAATAACAAAATATAAAAATATAGATAAAGTAGTAAACTCGTAAAAACGGACCCGAAGGTTAGCTACTAGAGGGCCCCAGAATAACATGATCTGAAATCTCATATTACAGTACAAAGATATAATTCTACAACTACTAGCAGCTATAACACACCATAACGGTGCACAACCTGATCCCAACAGTTATCACAATATCTGTTGCGGCGTGCAGCCTGATCCCAATATCATATCATATCGCTCTCTATTGTGGCGTGCAACCCGATCTAATATCAAATTATTACAATATTGTTGCGGCGCGCATCCTGTTCACAATATCCACACATAAACATAAATAACTCAACACAACCAATAACGGAATCTCGACACGACAGGAAAATGAAGCGTACAGAACATCAAGGAACTACGGTACAAACGGTGGATAACCAATACCTCTTACTCATAATTCTCTAGAAATCACCAATACGAGATTAGCTAAAGAATTCTAAAAAATTGGAATAACATAATAAAGTACAACAAGTAATGTAAAGATAATAAATGCAAGAAAAACAAGTAACAATAGAGTTATACAATTAATTTAGGTAGGAACATATAGTAGGTAAACAGATATTGAGCGAGAAATGAATGAATCAAACAAGTAATTATTTGAATAACAGATAAGTAAGATCATGTATCAATCAAAGCATATAACTAGAGATAACATGGAAAAAGTGATGACATAAAGGTAAATAGCTAAATCCGCAGGCTTTAACCAGTGACAGCGTATATACACTAATCACGTTGCATATACGTTGTTTCCCCACATAATTCACATAATAAATATATCAACAAGTCCTAATTCCGTCAAGCCAAAGTTAGACACGACACTTACCTCTTTCTCCAACCAAATCAATAATCAACCCCGACTTTTCTTTTTGAACAAGCCTCCAAACCAATCGTTCGCACAATTCAGAAAAAAGCTTTAGAAAATGCCCACTAATGAAAAAGGTTCAATCTTTGATGAAGTTGTAAGAGTAAACCCCGAGATCGCTTGGTCAAAATCCGAGATCCGGACCAAAATCCGATTACTCATTCATCCAGGCCCGATTATGTGATTTCTTTTGAAATCTGACCTCAATTTGAGATCTAAATCTCTATTTTAAAGAATCCCTAAATTCTACCCAAAAACCCTAATTTCTACCATAAAATCCATAGATTTGATGTTCAAAACTCATGAGTAATGGGGAATTGATAGAAAGTGAATTAGATTTGCTTACTAATGAATATGGGAAGAAAAGGTTCTTCAAAAATCGCCTCTAGAGTGTTTGGGGTTTAAAATAGAGTGAAATGAGATAAGTCCCAATTTTTTCCCTCTTTAGCCGAGCTGTATGGGATACACTGATTGCAAATGCAATCAGTGCATCATATGGCCAGTGGTCGTGAATGCGACCAACATCTCGCTAATGCAAACTACCCACCCATCACACAAACCAAGAAAATGACACAGACCATGCACACAAACCAAGAAACATTAAATTGAGTTAATAAATGTCTTGGAACATGGAAATAAAGGCTAGTACCAAAGACCTATCGGGTCGTCACATTCTCCACCTCTAAAAGAAACCTTCATCCTCGAACGGACATAGAACAGTTCCTAGACTGGTAAAAAGGTGGGGCTAACTACTCCGCATATCGGAATTGGACTCCAATGTAGCCTCCTCAATCGGATGACCCCTCCATTGCACTATCACAGAAGGGAAACTATTGGATCTTCACTTACGAACCTGCCGGTCTAAAATTGCCACTGGCTCTCCTCTATAGGTTAGATTTTCATTAAAATGCATTGTGCTGTAGTCCAAAACATGAGAGTTATTCTCATGGTACTTTTGAAGCATGGAAACGTGAAATACTGGATGTACCCCTGCTCGGCTAGGAGGTAATGCAAGCTTGTAAGCAACCTCAACAACTCTCTCCAGATCTCAAGCAGTCCAATAACCACGGGCTCAACTTTTCCTTCGTCCCAAACCACATCACACCTTTCATAGGCGACACTCAAAGAAGAACCTTCTCACCCACCATGTATGCTACATCCCGAACCTTCTGGTCCGCATAACGCTTCTTGCTGGACTGAGCTGTACTGAGTCACTCCTAAATCACCTTAACTTTTTCATTGCATCACGGACCAAATAAATGCCCAACAATATAGCCTATCTGGGCTCAAATCAACCAATCGTCGAACGATATTGCCTCACATATAAGGCCTTACACGGAGCCATCTGGATGCTCGACTAATAGCTATTATTGTGAGTGAACTCTGCTAGAGGTAAGAATTAGTCATATGAACCTCCGAAATCAATAGCGCATGCACCTAACATGTCCTCCAAGATCAGAATAATGCGCTCGGAATGTTCGTCCGTCTGATGATAAAACGCGGTGCTTCGCTCGACCCGCGTGCCCAGCTTGCGTTGTACTACTCTCCAAAATATGCGATGTGAACTACGTGCCTCCAAAAATGCGTACTTCACCTATTGACAATTCAAACCGAGATACATATGCAACAATATCTTTCGTAATCCTTCGCCACCGATAATGTTGTTTCAAGTCACGATACAGCTTCGTGAAACATGAATGAATGAAATAGCATGAACTGTGGGCCTCCTTGAGGATCAACTCTCTCAACCCATCCACATTTAGAACACAAATCCGTCCTTGAAGCTGCATAACACCATCATCTCCAATCACAACCTCCTTAGCACCACCTTGTTACACTGTGTCCTTCAACAACAACAAGTGAGGATCATCAAACTAGTGAGTTTTGATATGCTCCAACAAAGAAGACTATGCTACAACCCAAGCAAGAACCCGACTAGGCTTCGAAATATCAAGTCTCATAAATCGATTGGCCAAAGCCTGAATATCAATAGCTAGTGGCCTCTCCACTATCGATAAATATTCCAAATTGCCATTGGCCTTCCTTGAATGAAATAATATTGTGATATCATAGTCTTTCAACACCATCATACCACAATTGTTTGAACTCATCAATCAATGTTTGCAAATATAGGACTTTTCATACACAACTCAGGTAGTAGATTATAAGGTGTAGAAAAGAGTAGCCATCATGAATAGGGTGTCGCGGATACGGGAAACGACATGAATCTATCAGCACACAAACCCAACCGAATATTCCTAGGTTGACTAGCAAAATTTTGATAAGTCCTATCAAAGTGCTTCCAAGATTATCCATATGAAGGATGACACATAACACTAGGGGGCATTCTTTTCTCATTGTGCCATCTTATATGAGAAGGTGAACTCATCGATGCATACAACCTCTTTAACCTAGGTATAAGAGGCAAATAATGCATCTACTTTACAAAAATATTCTTCCTGCGGGAAACCCACTTAAAATGAGGATTTTCAAAAAATTTACAATTTTCTAGCTCTGAATCATCCTTATAATATAACATGCAACCGTATTCACAACAAACAATTCTCATAGATGACAATCCTAACTTAAAAACCAATATTTTTGTAACGATCCGGCCGGTCCTTTTGAGTATTTTAGCCCCATTCCCATATTAATTGCCTCTTTTATGTTCAACGGTGGTTAGTGACTTTACGGGGGTGGTTGGTTTGGTTTCGAGCGAGTTACGAAGTGAATTAGGACACACAGTCCTAAAGTTGGAAGCTTAAGTTGAACGAGTTGGCCGGAGTTTGACTTTAGTGTAGACGACTCAAGAATAGAGTTTTGATGGTAATATTGAACTTAGGAGTATGTCCTGATGTTAATTTGCAGGCCCGTAGGTTTTATTGATATGAATTGGCGAAAGTTGAAAAGTTGAAGGTTTGGAAGATTGATAGGTTTGACCAAGGGTTGAATTTATTAATATCGGGCTTAGATTGTGGTTTTCGGGAGTTGGTATAGATCCGTTGTGCCATTTTTGATTTGCATGCAGAAATTGAGGTCATTCAGAGTTATTTAGGCCTATTTGGCGCAAGTTTTGAATTTGGAAATGTTTAGTAGTTCATTAGGCTTGAATTAAGATGCGATTCATAGTATTGAAGTTGTTTGCTGTGATTTAAGGCCTCAGGTAGGTTCGTGTCATGTTTTGGAACTTAATGGTATGTTCGAACGGGGTCCTGGGGGACCTGGGTGTGATTCGTATTGAATTCGGATTCATTTTGGAGTGTTGAAGGACTGCCGAAGCCTTCTGAGTACTAGTCTAATCACACCTAAGATAGTTGGGATGCAGGTACGGCACCGCAGAAGCGGCATCTAAGCTTAAAATGCGAGGTTTGGGCCTAGGGGCTTAACCCGTAGGTGCGGACAATGGCGCGTACGTGCGTGACTGCAAAAGCGGATTTCCTCCGAAGAAGCGGACATTGGTCTGTTGAAGAGGGACCGCATGTGCGGTCACTTTTTCGCGAGAGTGGATGCATAGATGCACATAAGGTTCCGCAGAAGCGGAATTTCCGAACTTAATGAAGGGCTACATATGCGATGCTTTGTCTGCAAATGCGGGTTTTACGGAAGCGACTGATAGACTGTAGATGCAGAAAGCCTGGACAGAAATAGGGTGGATCAAGGGTTTTATTTCATTTCCCACTTTTTGAGTTAGAGAGCTCCATTTTGGGCGATTTTAGAGGAGATTTTCAAGGATTGGATCGGGGTGCATGTTTTTTGACTCGGATTAGTTCATTATTCAAGAATCCATCTTTGTTTTTATCTTTTAATTAGTGATTTGAATTGGAGAAATTGGGAGTTTTTGTAAAAACCTTCGTAAACCATAAATTGAGGATTAAGTTCGATTTGAGGTCGGAATTGGATCATTTTTGTATGGTTGGACCCGTATCGGAATGGATGTTCAAGATTTGTAAGTTTGATCGGGTTCTGAGGTGAGGGTTATGTTGACTTTTTGAGTTGACTTTTTAATTTTCATTAAATATAGAAACTTAATTATCCGTAATTGCTTCCTATGGCTTGTATTTATAGTATTAAGTTATTTTGGCTAGATTCGAGCCGTCCGGGGTTGGATTTGTGTCGCAACAAACTTCTAGGGGATTGATTTAGCTTGTTTAAGGTATGTTTCTTGCCTAACTTTGTGTGGGAAAAAACTACCCCTTAGGATTTGGATTCATTGCATTATTTGAATTATGTGGAAGACGTGTACACGAGGTGACGAGTGTATATACGAGCTTATGTGTGGTATTTTGACCGCTTTAAACTCTTAGGCTTTTTCATGCACTGAATTGGAAAAGGTCATATCATGTTATGTCTCCATTGTTAAATTCCTCTTACATGCTTTACTTGATGTTGTTATTACATGTTCCACCTTTCATTGTAAAACATGCTCTTATACACCTTATTGACGTTGTTATCTCTCTTATTATCATGTGCCTCTTTTGTTGACTCATTCTTACTTGAAGGTGTTGTTTCATGATGTCTCTTCGTATTAAATTATCCTCATGCATTTAGATGTATTCGCTAATTCATACTATCTTTTTTGTTGTTAAGCATATGTTATCCAATTGAATTGGAAGTTATCTTTTCGTGGAAATACCTTCATTTGAGTTATTGAAGTTGAAGTTATGAAAGCTATTTTCACATTGAGGTTGAAGTTTATTATTGAGATATCTTTCATGCTGAGAAATTCTCACTCATTTTGTTATTATTGAGATTCTTGAACACATTGTGGTTGGGCCATGGGCTATATATTGTAGTAATAATTTCGGGAAAATAATTATCAAAACTAAATGTAAAGGCGCCAGGGGTGATATAAGGACAGATTGTGATTTATTCTTGTGATTTGAGACTATGAGGTAGCACCTCGGTAGTGGCTCTCGCTAGCATTTCTCCGTTTTTTCACTTGTCTTTGATTGTTGTTTCCTTAACATATTATTAATTCTTTCCTCCGTGTTGCACTAATTTCTTTAGTTCCGTATAGCTAACCTAGATATGCAATTTGTTTTTTCAATTTCATTACTGTCATTATTACACTGCTTTATCCTTGTTTAGTCTTCTATTTATTCCACTAGGGCCTTGACATGACCTCGTCACTACTCTACCGAGATTAGGCATGGCACTTACTAGGTACTGTTGTGGTGTACTCATGCTACGCTTTTGCACATCTTTTTGTGTAGATCAAGGTACTTCCTACCAGTCTGGGCGTCAGTGAGTAGAGTCCGTGTGTGGAGACTTCAAGGTACACCTACCAGCGTCCATAGACCTCTGAGTACCCCTCCACCTGGAGTATTTTATTTCTTTGTCCTTATTTAGACACTATTGTATAGAGATATTCAGAACCGGATAGCCAAAAGTCAATCTATGGCCAAACTTCTAAACCTCAAATTGCCAATTTTGGGCAAAAAAATGTAAATAAACCTACGGACCTCCGAATTCGATTCCAGGCATACACCCAAGTCCAAAATCAAGATACGAAACTATCGGAGCCATCAAAACACTGTTTCAGGGCCGTTTTCACAAAATTCTAACATTGGTCAATATAATCAACTCAAGCTTTTAAGCTAAGAGCCAAAGTGTCCAATTTAACCCAAAATCTTCCCGGAACAAAACTAATCAACCCCTTTGTCATAATACCATAAATACACATGTGTGAAGCATTAAAACGGGAAACGGGACACAAATACACAAAACGACCGGTCCAACCCGCTAAGTTGTGATCCAAAATCTGCCTAGTCGCGATGACACATAACTCAACTCGCTAAGTAAGCCAAATAACAGTCAACACAATTCAAATGAGAATAATATTAATCAACAAGTGAAATAACTTAATTTATATACAATAACCCAAGCATTGGTAGTGCAAGTCACGAGGCACTAAGACATTGGTTTACAAAGCTGGTATGAAAATAAATACAACATCTATTTGGAATATACATTAACATATTTCAAATCTAAAACTACCAAGGACTAATGAAAGCTATATCCAGAAAGCAATCACAACTTTAGTGTCAGCTTCCGTCATCCACAACTTCCCATCTCCAAGATCTACACGCAAAGTGCAGAAGTGTCGTATGACCAACCGACCTCATGTACTCAGCATGTACCATAACCTTGGCGAGGCTATAGAAGCAAGAACTATAAATGATACTCGCTAATCACATGTACAATTCATAATTCCATCAACAATATGAACCTAAGGGCCAAATCAGAATCTCATTAACTGAATCAAACCACTGACCAGCCTTCCCAAGGCCCACATCAAACAGAAACCCGTTGGTTTATCAAAATGTGCGTGTACACCATCAAGATGACACTTGAGAGGGTAACCCTAGAGGGATGGATCGGAATCTAGAGGCAACGCGGACAACTCACGTGCTATCATAATCTGCCCGGCGTGGTCACATGCTCAATATCACTATCCGCACGGTGTCGTCACAGGCTCAATATCAAGACCTGCCCGACGTGATCACAGGCTTAATATCACAATCCTCCCGACATAGTCACAGGCTATATATCGTAATTCACCCGGCATGTTCACATGATGTATATCACAATGCACCTGGCACGGTCACAAGTTATATTACAATCAGGCTGCCACGGTCACAAGCTATATATCACTATCCGCCTGGAGTGGTCTGTCACAACTTGAAATCCCAACCGTGGGTCGAGATGGTGCCTAACACTTACTTTCTAGGCAAGCCAATGTTAGCTAATCAATTAACCATTTTAACAATTTAAAAAGAGTAATAATACTAATAATTAATGATTGGTAAAATTGAAATACATAAAATAAATCCATAAATAACACGTTGTAGACTAGTCCCAGAAATTCGGTGTCACGAGTACACGAACAACTAGAGTACTACACAGTATGGTTTTAATGAAATGCAAGTGATTGAAACAAAATAAACAGTAAAGACATAGTAGAAGGAGACTTCAGGGAATGCAAACGCCATTAGTTCTACCTCAAGTCTCCTAGGCATATCGATCCAGGCAAAACTCCTCTACGCACTGCTGGGACCAACATCGGGATATGCACAAGAGTTGCAAAAAGTGTAGTATGAGTAGAATCGACCCCATATACTATGTAAGTGCCGAGACTACCTCGATGAAGTAGTGACAAGGCTATGGCAAGACACTCAATATAAACATGTACAAATAATAATAAGAAAATATAGAAATATAGATAAAGCAGTAAAGTCATAAAAATGGACCCGAAGGTTAGCGACTAGAGGGCCTCAGAATAACATGATCTCAAATCTTATATTACAGTTCTAAGATACAATTCTACAAATACAATTAGCCATGACACACCACACTCTATTGCAGTGCGCAACCCGACCCCAAATATTATCCCAATATCTGTTGCGGCGTGCAACCTGATTCCATTATCATATCATATCGCTATCTCTTGCAGCGTGCAACCCGATCTAATATCAATTCATTACAATATTGTTGCGGTGCGCAACTTGTTCAAAATATCCGCACATAAACATAAATTACTCAGCATAACCAATAACCGGAATCTCAACACGACAGGAAAACAAAGCGTACAAAAAATCAAGGAACTACCAGTAAAAATGAAGGATAACCAATATCTCGTATTCATAATTCTCTACAAATCACCAATACAAGAATAGCTAAAGAACTCTCAAAAATTGAAATAAATAATAAAATGCAACAAGTAATGTAAAAAAAATAAAGGCAAGTAAAACATGAAACAATAGAATTATACAACTAATTCAGGTAGGAACATATAGTAGGTAAACAGATATCAAGCGAGAAATGGAAGAATCAAACAAGTAATGATTTGAATAACAAATAAAAAGTAAGTCATGGATATTAAGTAAGATCGTGAATTAATCAAAGCATATAATAAGAGATAACATGGAACAACTGACAACATAAAGGTAAATTGCCAAATATGCATGCTTTAACCCGTGAAAGAGTATATACACTCGTCTCCTCGCATATATGCTATTTCCCTATATAATTCACATAATAAATAGACCAAAAAGTCCTAATTCCCTCAAGTTAAAGTTAGACAGACACTTACCTCTTTCCGCAACCAAACCAATACTCAACAACGACTTTTCCTATTGAACAAGCCTCCAAACCAACCAAATATAGCCAAATATCGCTCTAACAATTCAAAATAAGCTTTAGAAACTACCCCACGAATGAAAAAGGTTCAATTTTTAGTGAAATTTAAAAAGTCAACAAAAGTCAACCCTAGGCCCTTTTGGTCAAAATCTGAGATCCGTACCAAAATTCGATTACTTATTTACCCTCGAGCCCGGTTATGTGATTTGTTTCGAAATCCGACCTCAATTAGAGGTCTAAATCTCAATTATGCGAAATCCCAAAATTCTACCCAAATCCCCTATTTTCAACCATAAGATCCCTTGATTTGATGTGAAGAATTCATAAACAGTAATGGAGAATTGACAGAAAATGAATTATATTTTCTTACCAATGAATTTGAGAAGAAAAAGTTCTTCAAGAATCACCTCTTGAGTGGTGCTCTAGTTAGTTAAGGTACTCATGTGGGGCAGTCATCTTTTAGTCACCACCGGCACAGGGTTTCTATAGTGGTTATTCCAATTATCCGACATAGATTCATTAAGAGCAACCAACAAGATTCGTCACTACAAAAAGGATAATGGTAACCCTACCATTAACTACTTCATTTATGAATTTCATAGTAAATAACTAAAGAAAATAGATAGATGGGAGATAGAAAAATAGAAGAGAAACGAACTAATTATAGAAATATCTCTCAATTGTATAGGGGTTATTGTGAGTGTGGTGATACTAAGCACATCATGAGAGATTGTTCCAAACTGGGGACGAGCGGATTTCATCATAGCACTCAGGCTACGGGCTCCATTACAGTTCCTACTCCACCTGCACAACTAGTTAGGGATGGAGGACAGGCGGGTAGAGAGTGCCCTAGAAAGGGAGGCCCGGTCCATTAATATGCTTTCTATGGTAGGGCTGAGGCTGCTGCACCGGATGGAGTCGTTGCAGGTACTGTTTCTGTTGTTATAGAGGATCATCATTCTTATTTTGATTTGGTTCTGCTTATCGAGGTGAGTCCACTTATCTTGCTTCACATATGGATGAGTTTTGTGATTTTGTACTATGCTTATGTGTTTACCCATGTTGGGTGATTCTATAGTGGTAGGCCATGTCTATCGTTTTGTCCTTTTCACTATTGAGAGCTATGAGACTAGAAATGACTTTCTGTTGCTCATTACAGTAGGTTTTGAGGTGATTTCTGGATGGTTTGGTTATGATTTATGATTTTGATGCTCTAACAGTATGGAAGGTGCGTTACATGTTTTGATTTTTTTTCACGGAATTTAATTAGTGGAAGGTTTCGGTTGGTATGACGTATATTCTACTTGTGATTCAGAGCTGAGGATGGGATCCTTGTGATTAGTTCATATGTTTTGATTCTCCCTTGTGGAATTAATTCGTAGTATGGTACTGATAGGGAGTTGTGCCTATCATGCTTGTTTGACAATTCTTTCATGTCATTCTCTTTGCATATTTGCCATATTCAGGTTGTGGTTATTGCATTTTAGCTTACGAGGTGTGTGCACAAGTGGCATTAGATGTGACTTGTTGATTTGAGTGAATGGCCATGGGATCTTCATGTTTCTTTTATTGTTGTCAGTGTTGTGAAGGTTTGGAACAGGGTTCTAGCTGATATGAGGTTAATTTTCGGTGCTGGATTTGATTATGGGCAATTGTGGTGGCCAAAGTTATTGTTATGGGCATATGTGTGATGTGTTACATCATATAATTATACCTTATGGGTGTAGGCATGGGCTGTTGCAGCTGGAGGAGTTAGATACCGTGTGTTGATGTGGAAATCGGGTCCTTGGGAAAATCTGGTCTAAGGTTTATTAGTGTGGGTGGAAGGAGTAATTTTCAATTGAGATGGTATTGTAGGGCATATTTGGATTGGGTTGACACGGGATCACCTACGAGAATATGTATGGTGAGTACGTTCAGTGATTTGATAATTTTGGAATGGTTCTTGGCACGTTCGAGGACGTACGTTTGTTTAAGAGGGGGAGAATGTGACGACCCGACCGGCAATTTTGAGGATTTGCATCCTATTTCGTTGCTTAAGGTCTCGAGCAGCTTCGTATTATGTATTATGACTTGCGTGCGTGTCCAGGTTTAATTTTCAGATGATTTGGGATTGATTTGGAAGGACGATTCTTGTTTTAGAAGCTTAAGCGGTAAGAGTTGACCGTAGTTTGACATTTGTGTAGACGACTCCGTAATGGTGTTTTGATGATTCTGGTAGTTTTTTATGGTGATTTTGGACTTAGGCGCCTGTCCGGATTTGGATTTGGAGGTCCGTAGACCGAATGAGTTTTGGGGTGGTTTCAAATCATTTTAGTGATGTTTGGGATTGCTGGTGCCGGTACTTCGTTATTGCGAACTTTTTGTTGCAATTATGAACATTGCAATTGCGAACCTTGGACAAAATTGTGAATTTGTGGTCGCAATTGTAAACATCCACAATTGCAAACTTTTGGTCGCAAATGCGACATCTGCAACTTGGTTAAGAGTTGAAATTTCTAGATTTTAGCTCATTCATTCATATTTTGAACTCTATACTTGGTAGGAGGCGACTTAGGGAGGGGGAGGG
>MCJB01016957.1:67699-89083 GCA_002018475.1 Nicotiana obtusifolia
GGGGGGGGGGGGGGGGGGGGTGATATTAATCTACAATCATGGGGTAAGTGATTTTGATAAATTTCCAACTCTTTACATGATTATAAATGAGATTTAACATCAAAATTATGAGAATCAAAGGGGAATTTTGAGAAACTTTGTTTATGTTTTGAAAAATAAAAATTTGGGATTTGAAAGTCGATTTGAACTCGGATTTTGAAACTAAACACAAATATTGACTCGTGGGGTTATGGGTAGTCCGAAACTACCCTTGGACTCGGGTTCTGACCAGGCGAGCCCGGGGTTGACTTTTGTTTACTTTTGAGAAATTATATAAAGTTCATCGCTTTATTTATTAGAATTGACATCTCTTGCATTATTTGATGTTATTAAGTCGATTTTGGTTAGATTGTAGCCGAGCGGAGGTGAATTGTAAAGGAAAAGCTACTTTAGAGTGATTGAGGGCTTTTGAGGTAAGTATCTTGCCTAACATTTTGTGGGTGAACTACCCCTTAGGATTTGAGTCGTTTGTGCTAATTGTGTTATATGAAAGCCGTGTACGCGAGGTGACGAGTACGTACTTGGGCTTATATGTGGAAAATTGACCCGTTTAGACTCTTAGGCTTCTTTCGTGTACTTATTTTGAATTGTTAGCACATGTTATATCTTTTATTCTTCATATCTACTATCACATGCTTTATTTGAAGTTGTCTTTACATGTCACATTCCTTACATATCGAGTTTGCTCTTATATGCTTTTTTTGAATTTATTATTCCTTTTGTCATTATGTGATTTCTCTTATTATGGAGTTACTCTTAGTTGAAATTGTTGTTACATGATATGCTTTTGTTCCTGGGTTATTCGCATGCATTTAGATGTAGTACTAGTTCGTGCAATCTCTTTCATTGTTAGCCTATTCATACACTAGAATCCGAAGTTTGCCATTTTATAGAAATACTTTCACTATTGAGTTTATCCTGAAACAATTAATTGGAATTGAGGTTGTCGGAAGTCATTAATCTATTTTAGTTGAAGTTGTGTTTAAAGGGGGTGTTCTTCATTATCAAGTTACATTTCCATTCATTTGTTGTTATTGAGATTCTATATACGTTGTGTTGAGCCGTGGGCTATTGGTTTAGAAACATTGATATTGTTGGATCTTTGAAAATGTTGTGGCCTATGGGCACTTGCGATACGAATTGATATGTTGTGTTGTTGTGATGATAGCACATGTGAATTATTGTGTGGTTTGATTGTTGTTGTGTGGATTATAAGGGTGGAATTTCACCATTGTTATTATACGGGGCATGAGAGTTGCATACTATTGTTTAATGTACAGAGTGATACGAGAGACTATTGTGTTATTGTTCTGGCAGAGCGATAAGTGTGGCTATTATACGGAGTGATACGGGTGGCTATCGGAGAGACAAGGGTGGCTAATGACAATGTCAGGGCGAAGTCATACGAGTGGCTATCGGAGATATGATCCAACAACAGTGACTGTGTCAAAACACAAGCAAGAACCCTGCTAAGATCCGAAACATCCATTCTCACATCGATAGCTAGTGGCCTCTCTATTACTAGTAAATATGCCAAACCACCCATGCTCTCAGCTTTCCTACTCAATGCATCGGCTACTACATTGGCCTTCCCTAGATGATATAATATGGTGATATCATAGTCTTTCAACAACTCTAACCATCTCCGTTTCCACAAATTAATGTCTTTCTGCTTGAATAAGTGTTGGAAACTCCGATGGTCTATATAGACCTCACATGGACTGCCGTAAAGATAGTGCCTCCAAATCTTCAGCGCATGAACAATGGATGCCAACTCTATGTCATGCAAAAGTTAATTCTCCTCGTGAACTTTCAACTGCCGAGAAGCGTAGGTAATCACCCTACAGTTCTTCATCAATACTGCGCCAAGCCCAATATGCGATGCATCACAATGCTGAAGCACCAAACCCAAGAAGCACCAAATCTCTGTAGCTGAAGTAGGTCTAGGCCAGTCCTAAACTGCCTTGATCTTCTTAGGATCTACCTTAATGCCCTTAGAAGAAACAACATGGCCCTAAAAGGCAACCAACTTCAACCAGAACCCACATTTTGAATAATTAGTATACAATCCATCAAAGTCTGAAGTACGATCCATAGATGCTGCTCACGCTCCACTCTACTGCGGGAGTAAACCAAAATATCATCAATGAAGACGATCATAAATGAATCCAAGAGGGTTTGAACGCATGGTTCATCAAATCCATAAAAGCTGCTGGGGCATTAGTCAAGCCAAATGTCATCGCCAAAACTCATAGTGACCATACCGCGTCCGAAAAGCTATATTAGGGACATCCGATGTCCTAATCTTCAACTAATGGTAGCCAGATCTCAAGTCAATATTTGAAAACACCTCGGCACCTTGAAGCTGATCAAATAAGTCATCAATCCTCAGTAATGGATACTTGTTATTGATAGTGACTTTGTTCAACTACCGATAATCTATACACATCCTCGTCGTTCCATCCTCCTTCCTAAACAAAATCGGTGCACCCTAAGGCAAGACACTAGGTCTACTGAATCCATTATCAAGCAAATCGTACGACCGCTCCTTCAATTCTTTTAGCTCAACTAGGACCATATGGTATGGTGCAGTCGAAATGGGTTGAGTACATGGAACTAAGTCAGTGCAGAAGTCGATATCTCTGTCATGTGGCATTCCCAGCAAATCCGTACGAAACACCTTTGGAATCTCGTGCACAACTGGTACCGAATCCATGGAAGGAACCTACGAACTAGGATCACGGATATAGGCCAATTATGCCAGACACCCCTTCTCGACCATACCCGAGCCTTCACATATGGAATGACCCTGCTAGTGGAATGGTCAAGAGTCCCTCTCCACTCCAATCGAAGCAACCCCAGCATGGCTAATGTCACAGTCTTGGCATGACAATCCAAGACAGCATGACATGGTGACAACTAGTCCACGCCCAAAATAACATCAAAGTTTGCCATGCTGAGTAAAATAAGATCTACCCTAATCTCATAACTCGCGATAGGGACTAAACACGAATGATAAACACGGTCTACCATAATAGATTCTCCCACCGGCATAGACACATGGAGCACTCAAAAAATCACGAGACACATCTTGATATGAAGCAAAATAAGATTACACACGGAATAAGTAGATCCCGAATTAAATAAAACTGATGCATATCTATAGCAAAGTGGAATAATACCCGTGATGACAACATCAGATGACTCTGCCTTAAGCCTAGCTAGAAACGCATAAAAATGGGGATGAGTCCCATCACTCTGTCCTCCACCACTTGGCTGGTCTCCACCTGTAAAGGCCTGACCACCATCTCGGGCTGCCTGACCCCCTCCTCTAACTGGCTGAGCTAGCGGTGCAGCTACTAGTGCCGAAACCATGACACGAGTACCCTGCTGTAGCATGCTGCTCTGTGATCTAGGGAAAATCTTGTGACGTGCCTCGGATCTCCAGAAGTATAACAAGTCCTCGGCTGCTATGACTACTAACCCTAGAGCCGACCCTGTCGACCTGAATAACCACCCTGATAACTCTGAATTGGAGGTGCACTCACCTGAGGTAACGGTGCAATGTAGGCTAGCTGCTCAGGATGACGAGGCCTCTTCTCAGATACCGCCTTTCTACCCTGACCACGAATCCTCTCGATCTGTGTAGCAATATCTACAACCCGCTGGAAAGAAATATCTTCCCCACTCTCCTTGGCCATTTGCAGCCTGATACCAAAAGTAAGGCCATCAATGAATCGCCTCACCCTTTCCCTCTCAGTAAGGAGGTAGTCAACTACTTGGCGAGATAAATCTATGAATCTGGCCTTGTACTAGATAACAGTCATGCTACCCTACTGGGAGCAGTAGCTGAGGCCGGCAATGGGGCGGCCATGTCCGCCGATGCTTTGTGGAGACTAGATAGCTTCACCAAGCTCTTCACTACTACCTTCAGCGGTGCTTCATCGGAGGACCCCCATGACTTCCTATACAGCTGGCACGAGGTCCTCAGGAATATGGGTATTGTTGAGACCAACAGGGTATATTTTGTGGCATTTTGCCTGTCTGGATCTGCCAAGACTTGGTGGAGGGATTATTGCTTGACTAGGTCAGCCGGTTTGCCATCTTTGACTTGGGAGCAGTTTATAGAGTTATTTCTGGAGAAGTTTCTCCCCGTCACTTAGAGAGAGGCTTATCGGAGGCAGTTTGAGCGCCTTCAACAGGGATCCATGATAGTTACCCAGTATGAGTCCAGGTTCATCGACTTGGCTCGGCATGCTCTCATCATACTTCCTACAGAGAGGGAGAGGGTGAGGAGATTTATTGACGGTCTCATTCAGCCACTTCGCCTTCAGATGGCTAGGGAGACTGGTAGTGAGATTACCTTCCAGGAGACGGTCAATGTGGCCCGCATAGTCGAGATGGTTCTGTCGCATGGAGGTGGACATGGGTCGGATAAGAGATCCCGTCATTCAGGCAGATTCATTGGTACTTCGTCTGGAAGCAGAGATTCATATGGTAGAGGCCATCCTCTTAGGCCCTTTAAGTCAGCTTTCCAGGTTTCTCACAGTGCTTAAGGTAACCGCGATTCTCAGATGCAGTATCCCGATCAGCAGTCTATCAGTGCACAACCTCTACAGAGTTTCCAGAGTCGGCAGCCTAGGGCTCGTTATATGTGTGGCGACACGAGGCACATTGCTAGGTATTGCCGTCGTGCCTTAAGAAATTCTCCACACCAGGATTCTCGTGCTATGACACAAGCACAAGATGTTTCGCAGCCCACCCAGCTAGCTAGAGGTGGGGGTAGAGGTGCTAGAGGTAGAGCTAGAGGTACTGGAGGTAGAGCTCAGGTCGGCAGAGGTGGGGGCCAGCCAGCAGCAGGCCGTCCTAGAGATGTGGCTCAGGGTGGTGGGCCTCAACCCCGATGTTATGCTTTCCCAGCCCTGCCCGAGGTAGAGGCTTCAGATGTAGTGATTACATGTACGGTTGTGGTCTGTGATAACGATGCTTCGGCATTATTTGATCCATGGTCTACCTACTTGTATGTCTCATCCTATTTTGCACCGTATCTGGCCATGCCTAGCGACTCATTGGGTGTTCCTGCTTATGTGTTTACCTCGATGAGTGATTCCATTGTGGTAGATTGAGTCCATCGTTCCTCTGTGGTAATGATTGGGGATCTTGAGACCCGTGTAGACTTAATGCTTTTAGACATGGTTGATTTTGATGTCATATTGGGGATGGACTGGTTATCACCATACCTCGCCATCCTGGACTGCCATGCCAGGACCATGACCTTAGCTTTACCGGGTATGCCCCGTTTGGAGTGGAAAGGGACTCCTGGTCATCCCACCCGTAGCATTATCTATTATGTGAAGGCTCAACGCATGGTCGAGAAGGGGTGTTTGGCTTATCTGGCTCATGTTCGTGATTCCAGTGCCGAGGTCCTCTCTATTGAGTCTGTGCCCGTGGTTCATGAGTTTCCCGAGATTTTCCCATCCGACCTGCCAGGGATGCCACCTGACAAGGATATTGACTTTTGCAACCCATTTCTATCCCGCCGTACCGCATGGCCCCGCCAGAGTTAAAAGAATTGAAAGAGCAGTTGGAAGACTTGCTCGAGAAGGGTTTCATTAGGCCCAGTGTTTCACCTTGGGGTGCGCCGATGTTGTTTGTTAAAAATAAGGACGGGTCAATGAGAATGTGCATCGATTACCGACAATTGAACAAGGTTACAATCAAGAATAAATATCCATTGCCGAGGATCGATGATTTGTTTGATCAGCTCCAGGGTGCCAGGGTATTTTCAAAGATTGATTTGAGGTCTGGCTACCATCAGTTAAAGATTAGGGCATCCGATGTCCCTAAGACAGCTTTTCGTACTCGGTACGGGCATTATGAATTCTTGGTTATGTCGTTCGGGTTGACAGATGCTCCGACAGCTTTTATGGATTTGATGAACCGAGTGTTCAGACCATATCTGGATTCGTTCGTGATAGTCTTCATCGACGACATTCTGGTATATTCCCGCAGCCAGGAGGAGCACAAACAACATCTCAGAGTGGTTCTTCAGACTCTGAGGGATAGTCGGTTGTATGCTAAGTTTTCAAAATGTGAATTCTGGTCGAGTTCGGTTACATTTCTGGGTCATATTGTATCGGCATAGGGTATTCAGGTTGATCCGAAGAAGGTTGAGGCAGTCAAGGAATGGCCTAGGCCAGCGTCAGTTACAGAGATCCGGCGTTTCTTGGGACTGGTAGGCTACTATCGTCGGTTCGTGGAGGGGTTTTCATCTATTGCAGCCCCGATGACCAAGTTGACCCAGAAGGGCGCCCAGTTCAGGTGGTTGGATGAGTGTGAGACGAGCTTTCAGAAGCTCAAGACAGCTTTGACCACGGCACCAGTGTTAATTTTGCCCACAGGCTCAGGGCCTTACACAGTTTATTGTGATGCCTCTCGTATTGGGCTTGGTGCAGTGTTAATGCAAGAGGACAAGGTCATTGCCTATGCTTCGAGGTAGTTGAAGATTCATGAGAAGAACTATCCGGTGCATGATTTAGAATTGGCAGCCATAATTCACGCCTTGAAGATTTGGAGGCACTACTTATATGGCGTGCCGTGTGAGGTGTTCACGGATCATAAGGGTCTTCAGTATCTGTTCAAGCAAAAGGAGCTAAATTTGAGACAAAGGAGGTGGTTGGAGTTGTAAAAGGACTATGATCTCACCATCTTATATCACTCGGGAAAGACCAATGTGGTGGCCGATGCCCTGAGTAGGAATTCAGCCAGTATGGGCAGTCTTGCTTATATTCCGGTCGGCGAAAGGCCACTTGCTTTGGACGTTCAGACCTTGGCCAATCGGTTTGTGAGATTGGATATTTCCGAGCCTAATCGAGTATTGGCTTACACGGTCGCTCATTCTTCATTGTTGGAACGAATACGTGATCGACAGTTTGATGATCCCCATTTGTGTGTCCTTAGGGACACGGTGCAGCGAGGATTTGCCACGCAGGTCACCTTAGGTGATGATGGAATTTTGAGATTACAGGGTCGAGTTTATGTGCCCAATGTAGAGGGACTTTGGGAGTTGATTTTGAAAGAGGCCCATAGCTCCAGGTATTCTATTCATCCGGGTGCCGCAAAGATGTATCAGGATTTGCGACAGCATTATTAGTGGCGTAAAATGAAGAAGGATATAGTTGCTTACGTGGCTCAGTGTTTGAATTGCAAGTAGGTTAAGTGCGAGCATCAGTGACCTGGTGGACCGTTCCAGAGAATTGAACTCCTCGAGTGGAAGTCGAAACGGATCACTATGGATTTCGTTGTTGGACTTCCGCAGACCCGGAAGAAGTTCGACGCAATTTGGGTCATTGTTGACAGGCTGACCAAGTTAGGACATTTCATCCCTGTGGCAGCCTCCTATTCGTCCCAGAGTGTTAGCCGAGATCTATATCCGGGAGATTGTTCGTCTTCATGGAGTGCCGGTATCTATTATTTTGGACCGGGGTACGCAGTTTACTTCGCGTGTTTGGACGGCAGTTCAGCGAGAGTTGGGCACCCAGGTTGAATTAAGCAGAGTGTTTCATCCATAGACGGACGGACAGTCCGAGCGGACCATTCAGATATTGGAGGATATGCTCCGAGCTTGTGTTATTGACTTTGGAGGTTCGTGGGACCAGTTTTTTCCATTAGCAGAGTTCGCCTACAATAACAGCTACCAGTCGAGCATTCAGATGGCTCCTTATGAGGCTTTATATGGTAGGCGGTGTCGAAATCCGGTTGGGTGGTTTAAGCCAGGAGAGGCTCGATTGTTAGGCAGAGATCTGGTTCAGGAGGCCTTGAACAAGGTCAAGATCATTCAGGAAAGGCTTCGTACAACTCAGTCCAGGCAGAAGAGATATGCAGATCGCAAGGCACGAGATATGTCTTTTATGGTTGGTGAGCGGGTATTACTCGGGGTGTCGCCTATGAAAGGCGTGATGAGATTTGGGAAGAGGGGCAAGCTTAGCCCTAGATTCATTGGTCCCTTCGAAATTCTGGATCGAGTTGGAGAGGTGCCTTATAGACTTGCATTGCCACCAAGCTTATCAGCCGTGCATCCAGTTTTTCATGTGTCCATGCTCCGGAAATATCACGGCGATCCAACTCACGTGCTAGATTTCAACATCGTTCAGGTGGACAAGGACTTGTCTTATGAGGGTGAACCGGTAGCCATTCAACACCAACAAGTTCGTCAGCTGAGGTCGAAGAGTTTCCCTTTGGTTCGTGTTCAGTGGAGAGGTCAGCCACCTGAGGCATCGACCTGGGAGTCCGAGTCCGATATGCGAAGCCGTTATCCACATCTTTTCCCCGAAATGCCGTAGAAACACATATGATACTAATTGTTTAGATTTGGCTGGTTTTAAGCGCAAATCCCTCCTTGTCATTAAGTAATCTTAACATTCTTGCAGGGTATGAGGTATAAGAAGCTAATAATTAAGAAAAGAGTTCAAAAAGGTAAGTAATGCAAGATATGCGGTCGCATTTCTAACATGCGGACTGCATATCTTACACGGGCATCGCATACTTAGACAGATTTCTGGGCAAAGATTCATGTCAGAAACGTTGTCTGAAATGCGGACCGCAAATTACACTGCCTGTGTTGCAGATTAGGATAGAGTACTGAACAAAATTTTACGTCAAAAATGCGGTGAGCAATGCGGTCGCATTTCTAACATGCGGACCACAAATCTCACAGCGAAATCGCAGAATGAGACAGATTCCTGGGCCAAATGCCATGTCAGAAATGCAGTCCAAATGAGGACCGCATGTTGAGTATGCGACGAGAATGCAATCGCATTATTAACACCGGAAAGTTTTAATTTTGTTTCGAATTTTGATCCACTATAAACAGGGACCAAGAACCCTAACATGCAAAAGCCCCCTTATTTCGTCAATACCTCAGAAACCTCTCCAAAACACCCTCAAACCCCAACAAATCAACCTCAAAAATCACCTTGAAACATCCCCAAAACCCGTGAAAACATATCCAAAATATAGTCATCAACCTCCAATTACTAACCCAGCTCTTCCCATTTAAACCCACCAAGAACTAGCTGCAAAACTCGCTGGAAAATAGCCCCAATTTAAGCTGAAAGACAACCGTGGAATCACTCCCTTCAAACCCTAACATCAATTACAAGAAACCCCACTCTCTACCCAAAGACCCAGCTCAAATTGCTGTAAATTATACCAAGATTTGCAGCTGAGTTAAGGCACACTACCAAGTTATAGCTCGTTAGCTCCAATTGAGTTCACCTAAAGTTCGTGAGCACCCATAAAGGGTTGGGCTCGAGATTTTTCGGAACTCTAGGAATTTTCGCAAAGTAAGGTAAGTGTTTGTTCTAACCATAGCTTGAGGGTTTAGAAACCGTGTCTTATCTGCTAAATTGCTCCTTGTTGAGAACAACGTATAGGCATGCTGACGAGTGTCCATACGTTGGTGTCACGCATGACTGTGGGTATTGTTGTGTGACTATTGTTACAAATTGCTGAATATTATCCTTGATTTTGTTATGATATACTGTAAGTGGGAGCGGGTGGCACGCCTACCACAAGATATTTTGAATTGAGGGTGGGTGGTATGCCTACCACAAGGTTTCTTCATTTTAGTTGTTCCTTTGGTTATGGTTCTAGCCTTCTTTTAATCGGTATAAAGTTGATGGTTAACTAGACTAGATGAGTAAGGATTGTTAGGAGTAAGGATCGTTAGGAGTCAAAAGGGGTCCAATGTCAAAATTGTGGGTAGTGTCTAAGGAGTTCGTAGGAGTTTAAAGGGTCCAGTGTCACATTAGTGGAGTCGTGTCTAGATTTAAATAAAATGATAATTTGGTTGGGAGGTTAATTGTAGAATTTTGACTGTAATAGAGTACCGACATAGATTGAGCTAAATAGGAGTCAACTTTGGTTTGGTTATAGCTGAGTCCCTCTGGCCAGGATAATTGTTTTGATGTTGTTTGTTCCCTCACTAGGAAGTTGTTATGTTGCTTTGTTCCCTTGCCGGGACATCTTGTAATTGTTGTGATGATGAAAGTGGGAGCGGGTGGCATGCCTTCCGCGAGATGTAATGTAAGTGGGAGCGGGTGGTACGCCTACCATAGGATATATTGTAAGTGGGAGCAGGTGGCACGCCTGCTACGAGATATTATATAAGTGGGAGCGGGTGGTACGCCTACCACAGGATATATTGTAAGTGGGAGCGGGTGGCACGCTTGCCACGAGATGTGATATATGTGGGAGCGGGTGGCACGCCTGCCACAAGAGGTTACTGTAAGTGGGAACGGGTTGCACGCCTGCAACAAGAGGATACTGGAGGTGAAGGTGGCTTGTACTTCATTTCATTTGTGTTAAAGGCTGAATTGCAGTTTTCTTTCTCATTCATTGATGATTCGTTTCGCTTTATTTGTCTGCTATTCCGATGTATGTTTTCTTTACTTCATTTAAATTGTTTATGTATTTCTATTTTCTGCTGTAGATACATATACATTTATAACTGTACAGGTTTAACTGGAGTCTGGTCCTAGCCTCGTCACTACCTCGCCGGGGTTAAGTCAGGCACTTTCCAGCACATGGGATCGGTTGTGCTGATACTACACTGTGCACTCTTTTGTGCTGATCCCAGTACCGCAGGCTTCGAACAGTAGGAAGCTTCCAGCCCTTGATTTTCAGGCGACCCAAGGTAGTTCTGCAGATGTCTGCGGATCTTGGTGTCTCCTGTCCATTTCTTGTGCCTGTTTCTTCTATGTAGTCTAGAAACAGTATTTTGTTATTTCTTCAGAACCTTGTTTGTAGTACTCTTAAATAGTCTGTGAAACTGTGACACCGGTTCTTGGGTAGTCTATTGCGGATAGTTTGTCGACGATATTTTGTAAAGAATGAAATTTGCATCCATTTCGTTTGTTGAATTACTGTTATCTAGTTGATGTCATTGTGATGTAAAAAATCCGTAAATAGAAAAATAGTAAATAATCCGATTGACTGGCTTGCCTAGCTTTCACTAGTAGGCGCCATCACGACTCCTGAGTGTGGGAATTGTGGGTCGTGATAGCTAGTTTCGAGGTTGAACTTTTATTTTATTTTATATATATTTGTTATTTAAGAAACACCACACCTTCAAATTATTGGAGTTTAGGAGTTGAAAATTCTACTTTTGATCCTTAAACATATTGTGAAGGAAACCACCCGTGGCAGAATTATCAAAATGTTCCCGAGAGCGAGTTATGTGCACCACCTCAATCGTATGTGTGGAATGTGTGTGATATGTGTGGTGGTCAAGATGATAACTTGTATGGTTATGCTTACATATCTTATCCTTCCCAGATTCCATAATACGATGATTATATATTTTCTTGTGATGTTAATAGCAACAAAAAACTCAGGGATGATGACCCGATAGATATCAAGTTATGCTAAGATGCCTTGTGAAAAAAAACAATGGCACACAACTACTGATACTAAGGCAAGAAGCAACTATTTACAACTTGGAGGCTCAAGTGAGTCAACTAGTTAAAGATTTTAATGTTCAACAAGCTATTATTATGGATAGTAGCCATGAGCAATGTGAATTAGAAACTAAAATTGAGGTTCCAATGGAGGGGTCCGGAGTAGAACACCAACAATATATCAAACTTGAGTTTGAGGATGCCGACGTTGAAGAATAATAGAGTCAGCCAAGGAAATTAAGGATACAAATTTAGTTGACTCTAGTGTGATTGGTGTTGAGGATGCTGAAAATCTTGAGGTTCAGGTATTTGAGCATGTTGGACCTCATTCCAAATACTTCTCGACATTATGTTTGAATGGTGAATCGTGAATTGACCATATGAGCATAAAAAGGAGTCAAGGGAGAGGTAGATGACCCTCGGTATATTTTGAAGAGGTATATTTTGAAATTTTTAAGGTCGTCTAGGCAAGGTCACATTCCTCGGTCGAGAGCCAAAAAGTGCATGAGAATTTATTTAATTGTTGGCTCGCAAAAATTTGTAACCCCCCCCCCCCGGAATAATAATAAGATTGAATCAAAATTTGGGGTTCAATTCGTAAGATCGAGGTGGAGGTAGAAGGTGATTCACCTCGTGCCGCGACGTTAAATCAGGTGCTTGTTGGGAGGCAACACGACTTTCCTGCTTTCTGTTATTTTTAAAAAAAATATTTTTTAATAATTTTTTATTGTATATTTTTAACAATATTTTTGGTTTTGTAGAAGTAGGAGCATAAGAAGCAAAGCGAGCAAAAGGAAGAAAAATAAAGCAAGATAGCTAGAACTAAGTATGGGGTGCCCGCACAAAGGACCATGCACATGAGAAGTTTGAGTACCCCATGAGCTACTAATGCTTCAACCGTTGGCCTACCTGGGAGTTTCTTTTACCCTCTTGTTATTTATGGTAATGCCCTAATTTCAAGCGTGGGTGAGAAGACTGTCTAGTGATTTCTTGTGCTATTTTATATGTCTTAAAAAAAATAAAAAACAATTTAGATAAAAATAGTCCCTCTTGGTTTTATTTATGGCTATGGTTCTTTTCCAAGGGATGACTCTTTGAACCGGGTAATTTTCTTGTGGGATTAAAGTTTAAAGAAAAAGTACAAAAAAAATTGTTTTTCTTGTTGAACTGATAATGAAATGGGAAGAACTTGAGTATCTACTCTTTTTGACATGTTTTATATTGGGGCTTAGAGCTGTAGCATTTACATTGAGTACTTTCTTCTTGATTCTTGCGACTGTATGCCTTGAGAATATATGTGACTTTCCTTTGATGCTTGGTCTCATCTATTGACTCCTGTTGTTACTTCCAAGTGTTTAAATTTATGATGACTATGTCGGTTGCTTAAACTGAAGAGTCGGGTCTGAGCCGTCCTGAGCGAGTCATGTGCGTTGTGTAAGGTGAGATTTTAGTTGTACTCTATGCCATCCTTGTTAGTCTAGAACTTGCCCCGTGTGTGAGTCAAAGAGAAACGATTAAGTCTTATGACTTTAGGAAATGATATAGGTGTTTCTTTGATTGACCATTCAGCCTATTAGCGTACCAGTTATAACATTATCCATAGCCAGCCCTTTTGATCCTGTAGATCTTTTTCTTAGGCTCCCGCATTACGAGCCAAACCCATTTTCTTCTAAATTGTATCTTGTTCACCCTTTACCTCCGAAAGCACTTAAGTCACTGAAAGAGTAAAAAAAAGAGATTGGGCAGCTTTTGAGTGGAACCTTAGAAAGGCCGGCAAGGTGCACTTGTATTTAAAAGCCTTACTACTCGGAAATACCTAACTAAGAAGAATGTGAATAGGAAAAGAAAATATATGAATAAGAAAACACAAAAGAAAGAAAATAAATAAATAACTGACACCTCCCATATCTTTGTTTGGGCTAGTGAGTATATATATATTGATGTACTTAATGAAGAATGGCTTAAATGTGTATGACTTCATGGTAAAACATCGAATTGGATATGAAAAGAATGTTCTTATAAGTGAAGTGTGGTATATTAAAGTGCTTAGGAAGGTTAATCACTATTTTTCTCTATTTGCAGACTTAAATTAATAGATACTTACACTATGGGCAAGGCTATGGTACGAGCTTTGGGGACACATGAGTTTCCTTGCGAGAGTGAGTGAATTCTTTTAATATGTGAGTTCTTATATTATACTTGAATTCATATTTGAGTGTGCGAACTGATTGTTGTCTTTTCTTTATTGGTGACGGCACATGATTTGTTGAGGATTAGTAAAGTCCTTGGTTTTTTAGTTACCATAAGAAGCAAGTCATAGTATGGCACGTATTTGGAGTCAATTTTTGAGGCTAGAATGTCAGAAAGAGTCTCACAAATATTTAAATATCTTGTCATGAGAACTTGAGAAAAATGTATGAATAGTGCATATGCTAGGTTCTAAGCTTTGATATAAACCGTTGTTATTTGTATGTGGCTTGAGTGAATTTTGAAATTCTATTAGTTGTCGATATGCTTAATTTTAAGTTGGGGGTGATGATAACTGACAAAAAATGTATGATTTTGAGTATAGTTTCATATCATATTTTGTGTGAGTTGCAGGAGATCACATGCTTATAAATGTGAAATATGCTCATTATGTGTTTCTTGTGTGTAGGAATAAGTTTGGATGGAAGTTGGCAAAAATCTAATAATTTAATGCAAAAAGAAGTTGAGAGGCAAGAGTTTGAGAGCGTGCCACAATGGGCCTAGGAAGTGAATCAAAACCAGTGAAGAATGGCACTTTGGCACCAACCCCCAGCACACGAAAGAAACGAAGAAGAAGAAATGCTGGGAGCGTGCTTAGGGGTCGCTTGTTGCACCATCCCTAAACACGCGACTCAACTTCTCTTTTTCGATATATGAATGCTCAAGACCGCCCCATACTAACCCTAATTAACATAAATACATCATAAAACGTCTTTTTGAAGGGAGAGACACTACGTTAGGGTAAGACAACAACTAAGGTGATGAGAACACGCTAGGAGCAAGGAGGAAGATTCAACCATGCGTTTTCCCCTTCTTCTTCCTATTTTTTATTGTTGGTTATGACTTTTAGTATTGTAGTTTCACATACTACTATGAGTAGCTAATTTATCATCTAGAGCTTGATTGATCCTTTTTTGAGGATGAACTCCTGTTGTAGTTCAATATAATTTTGCATTTGAATATCCCTACTTGTTCAACTACGTGTTTATTTTTGTTAATTGAAGAGCTCTCAATATATTGTGCTTGTTTATTATGTATTGCTTGATAAAGAGTGCATATTTAGGTTGATGTTGAATAACGTCACTCCCAAGGTATATGAGAGATCAATACGGCGGATTTAAAAGCGGGATTAGAGATAACGAAGCTTTAACATGATCATAGTGAGCGGTGAAAAAGTGCGAGCTATCATAATCAAGAGAATATGACTAGTAAATTATTGTAGTTGCTCGAGAGAGAATTATGATAAGTCGAGTAAATTATAGCGAAACTGTAGTTCTTTGTGGGATTTGACTCCGAACTCTTAGACCGGATTATAGTTACAGCTACCGCTTATCCTTTTTAGGAGTAGAGTTGGGCATGCTCATATCACAAGTACATGAGCTTACTAAATAGTGCTACATCCAATGACTGAAGGAATTACAACTGTTTAAAATAGAATAAATAGTAAAACTGGACAAGGAAGGGGACTTCAGGGATAGCAATCGCCATGCAAGTCTACCTCAAGTCTCCAAATGTAGATGTGATCCGGGCAGCAACTCCGCTAAACACCGCTTGGACCAACTCCAGAATCTGCACAAAAAGTGCAAAAGTGTAGCATGAGTACACTGATCCAATGTACTCTGTAAGTGCCGAGCCTAACCTCGACGAGATTGTGACGAGGCTATGACAAAACACCTTCTAAAAACATGTGCAGAAATACACATAAAGCAACAGAACTAACAGGCAGAGCATTTAAAATATTAACGTGGAGGGAACATGTAAAAACAGGAATATCAGATCGTGCTTTTACTATCTTACTCACATGCTATGATAAATAATAAAAGGTAATCAAGTGCATGACATCACCCTTCATGCTTTAATCCTCACCGTCGCTCAATCAATAATAAGAATATGTAAAATAAGGCACGACAACACCCTTCATGCTTTTCACACTTCCTCACCAAGCAACAACAATAATCCAAAGTATCAAGCATGGTGGGAAACCAATTTTCAACTTCAACCGTGATATTATGATGAAAAATTCAACTTGTGATATCCCAACAACTCAAAATTTATCAATAAACACGAAGCAAACAATCAAAGAATACTAATATAACTTAAGAAAAGAAGGCATGGTAAAATGATCATGTTATAACCCATATTTGTACGTGTTAGATTACACCGTAAGATAGTCTACCTTGGTTCGAGAAGAGAATTACCTTTGAGACAATAAGAGTTTAGTCTTATTGGTCCTAAACAATGCAAAGGTGTATAAGGGCGGTTAACAAGTATTAGAGGATAAACGAGTTAAGGATGTTGTAACTCGCATTTTTGGGAAAATCGAGAGGTGTTTAACATTACCAAGATGTCATGTTTTAAGGTATTTGAATGATATAATATCCTTTTCATAAGTCTTGAAGTCAAAAGAGTTATGAAACAAAAGTCGACAAAAGTTGTCGCAACTTAGGTTCACAATTTTACTTAAACGTTAGGTCAAATGTTTCTGCGATTTTCTCCAAATTTACAAGGAATTATGGGGTGATCTACCTACAAAATTAAATGTCTATGAGTCTTGTTTCCAATGCTTCAAACCGTTTGTCAATACGATCTCGTAGTATTGAGATAATTGTATTTCGGTAGAACTGCGCAGGCTGGTAGGTGACAAGTAGGTGCATCACCTACTTGCCAAAATTAAGGGCTAAAAGTTAAAAGCCCCAAGTCGGTCAAGAGAGGGCTTTTAAAAGCTTCTAAAGCCAGTTAATTCACTATTATTTCACAGCTTCAAAACCGAAAAGAACCCCTGCAACCCCTCCCCAAAATAATCCCACACAAACCCTAATCGATTTTCCCCTCTTTCAAGTTCTAGTTGAAGGTAAACCCTAGAGTTTGAGGAACCAAAGCAAGGGCTGAGTTATCTAACAAGCAAGGTGAGTTTACTGCCCTATTTAATACATGTTTTCTACTGTTAAGTCTTGGTAATTCGTTCTATACATGTAAGAACTCACGGGACGGTGATCGGAAGCCGTGAGTTCGAGTTATTCACTTGTAGCGGACTGTTTTGTGGACTGTTTTGTATTGCTGTAAGGCTGCGTGTTATACTAATGATTTGTGGAGTTTTGGATGAGGAAGGGTGTGGAGAAACACCATATATATTTAGGGTTGTGGCCTGATAGTTGTTCATAACATTTCCGGATTGTTTGACACGACTATAGTGGCCATTGTACGTATGAAGTGATTGGTTTGTGCGTGGACTGTTTTGGGAGGTTCGATATGATTCTTATTGATGTTGTTTGGCTGTTTGGTGACTGTTTTGACTTGTGTGAAGTCACATGTATAGGGGAGGTGCTGTCCGTTTTATTGCAAAATAGGTTACAGTCGATACATAATGGTTACGACGCCTAAACGATAACGGTAATGTTATTTCTCTTATTGTAGACTAAGAAGTCGTGGAAGTTTCATTGCTTGAGATTGGAAAGTATTTCAAGGTATGTGAGACTATCCTTTTCCTTCTTTTGCACGACTCTGACTGTACACAATGCAATGAACGAACCCCAAAGATACTCTACTCTTAGAAGGTAGCAGTACGTATATTGTTTCCCCTCTTATGGGAGGATTGATATGTTATTATTTCACCATGGTAGTATGACTCTTATAAGTCCAGCATGCATTATCTATTTTACTCTACCGAGCCGCGCTATAGTCGGCCAGGTATGGCACCTATTGTGCATCTATACATACGTATATGTTTTACTCTACTTAGTCGCGCTATAGCCGACCGCTATCTTACTCTACTGAGCTGCGCTATAGTCGGCTAGGTATGGCACCTATTGTGCAACCACTGATCAGTTGGGTATGATAAAGAGGAGGCCCACAGAGGCATATGTATGAGATGATGATGAGGCCCACAGAGGTGTATATATGTATATGATGATTTTCAAAAGGATATAAATATATGTATATGCATATGCATGTCAGGCATGACATGGTTAGTCGCCCTCAGAGGCATTCAGATGGTACAGGTTGTATGTCTCTTACCCTGATGCTTATTAATTTTCTTGCATTATGTTTCCCGTCTTACATACTCAGTACATTATCCGTACTGACGTCCTTTATTTGTGGATGCTGCATTTCGTGCTGCAGGTCCGGACAAACAGATAGACGAGGCTCCCCCACTACAGTAGGCTGTCCAGTTCAGCGGATATTGGCGAGATCCATCCTTTGGACTTGCCGTAGTCTCGGTATGCATTTTGTTATAGGCATTATGGGCATGTCGGGTCCCTGTTCCGACATAGGTTGCATTATGTAAATTTTTTTAGAGGCTCATAGACAATTGTCAATTTATGCATAGACAAGTGATGGGTTGACTTATGTACAGTTGAATTGCCTTGTCGGCAAACGTATGTATTTTATTTTATGGTTTTGCATTGCAGCCTTGTTGGCCATATTATGTATATAAGTATGTTCGTATCAAGGCATGACGTCTCGGTTCATTATAATTATTGTTCGAGATTATATGCATATGTCAAGCCTTATAGATAATAAGGAAAGTTAGATGAAGGGTACGCCAGTGCCCGTTGAGTAGGGTCCGGTGCCAGTCGCGGCCCTCCGGCTTGGGTCGTGACAAACTTGGTATCAGAGCAGGTTTGTCCTAGGGGTTGTCTATGAGCCGTGTCTAGTAGAGTCTTGATTATGGATGTGTAGCGCGCCACATTTATAATCAGGAGGCTGCATGACATTTAGGATTGTTACCTTTTTCCTGAATCTAGATCGTGCGCAGAGCTGAGTCGTAAGCATTCGTTTCTAATACTAACCATGTTCTTTTCAGCGATGCCAACGACTATGAAGCAAGAGATTAGTAGGCGCCTTGATTTAGCTGCGGGAGAGGGTACCAGTCAGGTGCCTCCCGCCACAGCAGGCCATAGTGAGCCTTAGAGCGAGATGCCTTCGCAGACCTCATCTACTCCTTCTCCTCCAGAGGATATAAGCAGGCATCCAGCATCTTCAGTTCCTCCATCTGGTACTACAGACCAGGATATGCGGAGTGCGGTACAATTGCTAACTAGCTTGGTAGCTGCTCAGGCTCAGAGGCAGAATATCGGTGCTACTGATAAACTGGTCAGTGCGAGAGTTTGGGATTTTATTAATTTAGATCCTCCAGTGTTTACCTGATCAGACCCCAAGGAGGACCCGCAGAATTTTATTGATCAGGTTCACCGTACACTGCGAGTTATGCATGCTAGTGATACCGAGGCAGTAGAGTTGGCTTCTTATCGGTTACGGGATCTAGCAGTTTTCTGGTATGATAGTTGGGAGAGATCCAGGGGTCTAAATGCTCCCCCACCTGTGTGGAAAGAATTTTCTGAGGCATTTCTTCGTCATTACCTGCCAGTTGAGGTACGACGAGCCAAAGCTGATAAATTCTTGAACTTTAAACAAGGTAATATGAGTGTACAGGAGTACAGCATGTAGTCTGATTCCTTGGCAAGGTACGCTTCTCACATGGTGGCCGAGATGGGGGATAGGGTTCATTTGTTTGTGAACGGATTGGCACCACACCTAATAAATGAGTGCACGACTGCATCCTTGATAGAGGGCATGGATATTTCTCATATTCAGGCTTATGCCAGACATTAGAGGGTCGAAGCAGGATAAGGGTCAGCTTAAGAGGACGAGGTTTGCAGGGTATTCTGGTGACTTCAGAAGCAGTGGGAGTGCCCAGTTTCTGAGGAGTTCGGTACCATCTGTAACTAGTGCCCCTCCACAGTTTCAGAGACCTCGATATGATCGATTTACCCATTCGGGTCCAGGTCAGAGTTAGCGGGCATCAGGCTTGCAACATTACAGGGATACTAGTCAGACGAGACCCCTAACACCTCGTTGTGATCAGTGCGGCAAGGCCCACGTTGGACTGTGTCGTCAAGGTTCTGATGTATGCTATTCTTGCGGACAGCCTGGCCATATGAGGTGGGATTGTCCTAACAGAGGAGGTGGTGGTATGGCTCAGCCAACGGCATTTGGAGCGAGTTCTTCTTTTTCAGTGCGCCCTTCTGGGCAGAGTATGCAGACATCGGCTGGCAGGGATAGAGGCAGAGGAGGAGTGTCCAGTTCAGGCAGTCAGCAAAATCGTATATATGCATTGTCGGGCCGTCAGGACCTAGAGTCATCTCCGGATGTGGTTACAGGTATATTATCTGTCTTTTCCGCTCATATGTATGCCTTGATAGATCCCGGTTCTATATTGTCGTATATTTCTCCGTCTGTTGCTAGCGAGTGTAATAAAAGGCCTAAATTATTGCGTAAGTCATTTGAGGTATCTACGCCCGTGGGTGAGCCTGTGATAGTTAAACGGGTATATCGAGATTGTGATGTGATGATTTATGACCGCCATACGTTAGTTGATTTGCATGAATTGGAGATGGTTGATTTTGATATTATCATGGGTATGGATTGGCTGGCTTCTTGCTATGCTAATGTAGATTGCCGCGCGAAGATTGTTCATTTTAATTTTCTAGGCGAGCCTATTATTGAGTGGAAGGGCAATGTTGCAGCGTCAAAAGGGAAGTTTATTTCTTACCTTAAGGCTCGGAAGATGATTGCGAAAGGATATATTTATCATTTGGTGCGAGTGCAAGATATGGAGGCGAAACCTCCAATTCTTCAGTCAGTTCCTGTTATTAATGAATTCCCTGATGTATTTCCTGATGAACTTCCTGGCCTTCCTCCCGAAAGGGAAGTCGACTTTGCTATTGATGTACTTCCAGATACTCAGCCTATATCTATTCCTCCGTATAGAATGGCCCCTGCTGAATTAAAAGAATTGAAAGTTCAATTGAAGGATCTTCTAGATAAAGGTTTTATCAGGCCCAGTACTTCTCCGTGGGGTGCACCGGTGCTGTTTGTTCGTAAGAAAGACGGTTCGTTGAGAATGTGTATTGATTATCGTCAGCTCAACAAGGTGACTATTAAGAACAAGTACCCGCTTCCCAGAATCGATGATTTATTTGATCAGTTACAGGGTGCGAAGTACTTTTCCAAGATCGATCTTCGGTCTGGATATCATCAGTTGCGAGTCAAAGAGCAAGATATCCCGAAAATGGCTTTTCGGACCAGATATGGCCATTATGAATTTCTTGTCATGTCCTTCGGTCTCACTAATGCGCCAGCAGTTTTTATGGATTTAATGAATCGGGTCTTCAAGCCATTTCTTGACATCTTTGTGATTGTGTTCATTGATGATATTCTGATATACTCTAGATCAGAAGCGGAGCATGCAGATCATTTGCGAGTTGTATTGCAGATGCTGCAACATCATAAGTTGTATGCTAAATTCTCTAAATGCGAGTTTTGGTTGAATTCGGTGGCATTCCTTGGACGTATCGTCTTAGATGAGGGCATCAAGGCGGATGGTCAGAAGATCGAGGTAGTAAAGAATTGGCCGAGGCCTACAACTCCTACGGAAGTGCGTAGTTTCTTGGGCTTAGCTGGCTATTATCGAAGGTTTGTGGAGAATTTCTCTTCTATTGCTGCACCCTTGACGAAATTGACACAAAAAGCAGCTAAGTTTCAATGGTCTGATGCTTGTGAAAAGAGCTTTCAGGAATTGAAGAGTCGATTAATGTCAGCACCTGTTCTAGCACTTCCTGAAGGATCTGAAGGCTAT